>JAVJIF010005012.1:0-88214 GCA_038442645.1 Agave tequilana | reverse complement strand
ACTCTGAAGAAGGCGGAAATTCTCAGAGCAATTGCTCTCAAATGAAAACAGTCTAATTATGGGCTGTTTAAAGGGAGAGTGTGAGCCCTATTTATAGCCAGCCCATAATAACCATAATTAATGGTTCATTAATCAGAACCGTCGGCCTTAATGGTCTCAATGAAGAGCCGCTGCGTGGACAACAGCTTCGGGAAACAACGAATGGTGCGGGTTCGTCAACGTAGACTTGACGTTAAAAAGATCTCATAAAATCTTTATGACAGGTCGCGTCTCACGGAGTGACTCCAAGTCGCATCAGACAACAGACAACTTTTCATTTTTCATTTAGATTCAAAAAATGACTTAATCTAAAACAACACTTAATAAAATAACAACACGGCGACCTTGGTCGCAGTTGCTGGCGGCAGTCTTAAACCAAAACAGCAGTGTCGACCTTGGTCGCTATGCATCTTAATCTAAAGGAAAAACTTACTTAACGTACTGCGACCAAAGTCGCAGTCCATGTAATGCAACCTTAAATTGCAGTTGCTGGCCATCTTTATCAACAACAACACTGCGACCTTGGTCGCATTTAACCATGTACACTGCGACCTAAGTCTTTGACTAAGGTCGCAGTTTAAATGTACAATGCGACCAAAGACTCTGACTACATTATATAAAAAAAAATAAACTAAAGTAGAATTTTATCGCAGGCTGAAAACATTGATCTGAAAAGATTTTATATTTAAAAAAAAAAATTTATCCCAGACTGAAAAGAGAAACTAGATCTTTCAAAAAAGAGGTAAAGAAATACGGCGAAAAGTAATTTATATCCTATAAAGAGCGGCAAAATAAAAGGGGGGAAAAATAATAATAAACAATAAGGAATAGTTATCATAAGGGGTATTTGGTAATTTAACTTCTCCCTAAAAGCGGGCCGCAAGTCAGTGAGGTGACAAATCGAGCCACGTCACCGCAGGCTGAGAGAGTACTCTCAGCCCGCCGGCTGATATACATTTTTCTCATATATATATATATATATATATATATATATATATATATATATATATATAATATATATATATATATATATATATAATATATATATATATATATATATATATATATATATATAACCCATATGAAACAAGATATTAGATGTAAATGGCACAGTACAATGTGGCATACGAGATGGATAAAGGAACAAATACAAAGAGAAGGCCAAGGAGAATACAAGCCAAAATCAAATAAAAGTCATGCAAAAATTGCATCAAGGTTCACTTGGAATTGGGTTTTCCTAATACAAGCAAGTAGCTTAATTTGATACTAGTCGTCACACTGATTTGTGTCTAACCGCATGGGTTTTACTGAGTCTTTATAGAAGACTTATAATAGGTAGCCGCACATTATTAACGATGCAAGCCAAATATCTATCAGGTTTTGAAAGGACTAATGAATCAAATAATTAAATAGGCTTTTGTTAGGGCTTGCACAGAAGTTCGTTCAAAACTATAGTGGTCAATAAATTAAATTTTAATTAGATAATTATTCAAGAATTAATCTGTTGCATTAACAATGCGCTAGGCTTAAAAAAATACAAAACTTTCATGTTTTTTCTTTTTTTTTTCAAGAATTTAAAGCATAACAAAGAAGTCAACTGGCGACATCAATAAACGAAAAGGATATCTAGCACATCTAAGAAGAAACAGATATCTTAATTTAATAAAGATTGTTCATTATCAAGTAGGAAAAATAGTTGCAAGGACAACAAGAAATGAATAAATAAATACCATGAGTAAGTGCATTATTTAAAAGTATTCTGCGAAATTAATAGGAGATCAATATTTTCTTCCCATCATAATCATCGTATGTAGACATCCGAGAGTGCGAACCTTTTTTTCCGTGTTTTGTGAAAATGAACTATCCAATATATTAAGCATCAGAATAATCTCTTTACAAGCAACTAGCGTGTGCATTTGCTTTTGACAGCTCATACTTGATTAGATCAATTTTTTTCATTTAATGAATGTTAAAAAAAAACTTTCTTTTCTAGTTGATCGGATTTCTATTGCAGATCTAAAGAAAAGAAATCATGCAATTATGAACCACAAGGAATCATGTAGAACCATTTGAAAATGATACGAACGAGGAAGACAACCATTATAAAGGTTGCCGATTACATTCTCCTTAATTAATTCCAAGCAAAATATTTAATTAGTGAAAAACATAATGTGAATATATTTCTCAGCAAAGTATAAGTAAAAATATTCAATAAACAAAGTAAAAATTAATTAAATATTAAGTAGAACAAAGATTAGTGATCATCGAATCCCTTCAAATAATAATAAAATATTTAAACGCATATTTCCACTCAAGTAATATTCCCATCTCAAGGTCTTACCTCCAAGATGTTGGCATCAAATATTTTAAACCGAAACATACCTAAATTTGACTAAGTCATACCTCATGACATCCAAAAATAAGTAAAACTTCAACTTGAATCTGCTTTCATGAGTTTTCTTTAATCATTTATGCTTAAGAACTCAATTTATTTGCATGAAGTAGGAAATAAACTTGAAGTAGGAAATAAACTTGTATTCTAATATTTTAAAATATTTTGAATAAAGAAAATAGTAGAAAATAGATTAAAAGAAAAGTAGAAAGTATACATATCCTTTTTGATCCTTTAGATTGTAGTTAATTTTTATTTTTTTTAAACATGCAATTTTCTTACAAGATTAGATCATGACAAAATAATAATTATTCTAACATGCAACAATAATTATAATTTAAATAAAATAAAACAAAAGAATCTTGCCTGGGAATGCAGTCGCGATGTCGCTGCCCTAAAGGATCAAAAGTCCGTCTCCTTATCCAGACATTAAATCGGCTTTGTCTCCTAGCAGTAAAGGATCCTCCGGATTCACCAGCACTCAGCTCAGGACGGTGGGCAGTGCCTCTGCTCAAATGAAGAAGTTGCCCAGAAAAATGAGAAAAAATGAGGATAAAAAATTCTTTAACACTGTAGTCATTCTCACGAAGAGTAGGCTTCAAGTTTCCTTTTTAGATGAAAAGAGAATGAGTTGTCTCTCTTACTATTGGAGGGAGGGGTCTATTTACAGGCTTCAGACCATCAGTGGTTGAAACCATAAGAGATATTCAAGTCCACACAATCAGGTAGTTGAGGGATTTTCTCGCCTGATGTAAGGATCTAATGAGACTTGGTCAAAGTTGACTTGGTAAATAATGAAATAAAATGAAAAACAGTTTTCATTGAATTTTTAACTCAAATTCCAACAATTATATTATAGGATTATTTCTGTTTGTTTGTCCTGCTCAACCAGGCTCCGATTCGTTTATCACGAATCACTTGCACGTGGGTGGATTCTGTGCAGGAGCTGTTGCAACTGATAGGGTTTGAGCTGCTATAAATACAACCTTATCTTGTCCACTCCCAGTACATGAATTACAATATCTCTCTCTCTCTCCCTCAATTATATTTCTGCCAAAGTTCTTTTCTTTTGGGAAGTTTTCTTCTTTTTCATCGAGTGACAATTTTCATCTGAGCAGAGAAGAGACTCTGCCTACCGTTTTAGGCCGAGTACTAGTGTATCGGGGGTCTTTTTACCGCTACGGAATAAACCCGGTATCTGAACAAAGAGACGAACTTTTGAACTTTTAGGGTAGCAAATTTCGTGACTGCATTCCTCAGGCCAAATTTTTTTAACTTGTTTAATTCTTGTAGTAGCATGCTAAGAATTTGATTTAACTTGTCTTAATCTAATTTTGTAAGGTTACTGCATGTTTAGGAAATAATACAATTTTAAAAAAAACATTTACTGGATATGAAGAGTTGGTCTAGTAATTTTCAGATATAAGAAAATTTCTCTGTTTAGGACACAAGAAGATTGTGACAAGTTTTCATGCTTTGAGCCCTTCGAAAAATAGAAATGTCTTCAGTTCAACTTTCAAAGTAAGCCATATATCTTTCACATCAAATTAAAATCAACTATGGTTTTTGATTCAATGTCACAGTAGAGGGTTCTGTCGTCATAACCCCATATGCATGCATCAATGGTTTGAACACAAAATTAAGTTGTCGGTTACTGAAACTGTCCCTTTGCTGCTAAACAAGCAAATGGACGTCTTTCTCGTTTCTCAAACCGATGTAGACCGGGTCATCACAAACAAAAGGAAAATAGCATACAGACTTCATCATATCCAGTCAGATTTATTCTGTTTTTTCCTGGCTTTCACACGGATCACATCCTATAATCTTTTGCATGTTCTCTATAATTTCTCTCCTGATATATTATCTATGAATTATTATGTCAAAAATATAAAATGGGTATCATGTCATTGCTTGGTTTGTCCTCCATGTAAAGAAACAGAAGGGACGAGAGTTGTCGTACTCTACACAAGGAAACAAATGGCAGTTTACTATATGCTTACTGTTTCAATTGGGAGCATTAGGATCCTTAAAATGTTTTGTTTGGAGCCAACCATTTACTGTATCTGGATGGTTAGATTTGGTCACAGGAAAACCTAGTAGAAGAAGAAGAAAAAAATTCATGGGGAAGATCTGAATCATAAACATCCTATATAAAGCCAGAACAATTAGGGGACATTTTAAATGCATTTTAAACTATCAATTATCTATGATATTAATAAAGTTCTTTTTTATAATAAAATGTGAAGTAGAAGAGTTTTGAGATACTTCGACGTGTGAGGGAAATCCAAATACATAAATAACCAAATACTAGATTTTTAAGGTTCTCAATAAAAATTTTAAAAAATATATAAAGCATGTTCTTTTTATTTCTTTTTTATTTTCATGTGGCTTCATACTCTTTTTTTCCTTTCAAATACAAATAGATACTGAAATAGTTGTATACGGAAGGAGTCACGATAAGATCCACGTAAGACTCATTGTCTCTTCAATTTCTTTTTATCCTCTCTAGCTTCTATTTTTTAAGTAAAACAAACATGAGGAGTATATGAAAATTGGAGACTTAAAATTGTTTCGAACAAACAAATGTCTCTTTTGGACAGTACTGCTGAATTGAGTGACAGCCAGCGACCTGCTTCTTAGAGTTACGAGCTAAATTTGCTGCGCTCCAGCTCCTCTCCTCTGTCTCTGTGACCCTCACATCACATTTATGGCTTGGTCCCCGGAGAAAATAGACAAAACGAAATCAATTCTATCAAGATTAATATTACAGGGTCAATCGAGATCGATCGTTCTCTGCTAATAGGTTCCTCATGGTATTTCTGCCGGCTGTTCACATTAATTCGTTGCTTGAGTGATGACTGATGAACAATAATATACCTTTTCAACGCGGCAACTGTATCTTGCTGTGTCTGTACATGCAAGTAGACCCACGCGAGCTCAAGTTCTCTACAGCGCGATCATCATCTGGTTCATTCACACGATGGACAACAATATACTTCTTCAGCTGTGATGGACGATTTACACGAAGGAGCCGACCCTAACCTCTCGAAGTACAGCCTGAGACGGGAGAGAAAAATCAAAAGCGTATATTGGAGATGTCACCACAAAACGCATTTTTTTTTTTTATTCTTTCTCGCTCTGGCCCACAACCCGAACCCCTCCGCAAGAGAATCGTTGTCAATACCGGCCGCGTTTCCTCGTTGGACGATGTAACTGTGAAACGTGCACGCGGAGAGAAATCCATGCGTCTCTATAAATCCTGCAGTGTCTCGTGATGGTCTCTTCATACTTCACTCGAGCTCACAAACTCAAAACAAAGCTCGACTGAATTTTATCATGGAGGCGAAGATCGATGGATGGATGAGGTCTTCTAGCTGCCGAGGCGTCACATTCGAGAGCAGCAGGGCTCCCCCTGCTGCGCCGCCGCTAGCAGAGCAAGGCAGTGGGAGGTGGGTCTGGATCCCATGGGCCCAACGGAGCTCTTTCAGGGTCCGTCCATCCGAAGCCCAGGCCCGGAGGTCCATGAGCCGGTCCAGCAGCCACTTCTGCGACATGGACGGGGATGTTGACGATGAAGATGATCAAGATGAAGAGAAAGTAGTTGAAGTGCTGATGGACGACGTAGAGAAACAGAAGCCCGTGGTATCTGTGGCCAAGAAACCAATGAAGTCTCGACTGTCCGTCATCCTCCTCGACCAAGGACTGTTGACGGTGTACAAGCGGCTCTTCGTCGTCTGCTTCAGTCTCAATATTGTCATGCTAGTTCTTGCAATCCTGAACAAGTTTCCCTACGCGAAACGGAGGCCTGCTCTGTTCTGCATGGGCAACATACTCGCTCTCACCCTCTGCCGCAGCGAGGCCTTCTTGCGCATTATTTTTCTGGCTCGCAGTGAAGACGTTGGGACGGAACCACGTCCCTCTCGCCGTCAAAACCGCCGCCACCTCGTTCCTCCAGTCCCTCGGAGGGATCCACAGCAGCTGCGGCGTCTCCTCGGTCGCCTGGCTCACCTACGCCCTCGTCCTCACACTCAACGACCAGAGCAGCAGCAAACCAACTGAAATCCCTGCCGTGGCTTTCACAATCCTCACCTTGCTCTGCTCTTCCTGCATCGCCGCCTTCCCCCTCGTCCGCCACCTCCACCACAACGTCTTCGAACGCACCCACCGGTTCGCGGGGTGGGCCGCCCTCGCCCTCCTGTGGGTCTTCATCATCCTCAAATTCGGCCATGATAATCTCCTGAATGAACAAGAGTTCTGGCTCACCGTCGCCATAACATTCTTCACCGTCCTCCCATGGACCACAGTGCGCTGTGTACCAGTCACCGTCTCCGCTCCTTCCAACCACGCCTCCATTATAAAGTTCCCCGGGGCATAAAACCAGGTATACTCGGCAGAATCAGCAGGTCGCCGTTATCCGAATGGCACGCGTTCGGCATCATCTCCGACGGCGAAAACGGCCACATGATGCTGGCGGGGGCGGTCGGGGACTTCACCCGCGGCCTGATCGCCGACCCGCCGACCCACCTCTGGGTCAGAACCATGCGCTTCGCCGGGCTCCCGTACCTGGTGAACATGTACGAGAGGGCGGTCCTGGTAGCGACCGGGTCCGGCATCTGCGTGTTCCTCTCCTTCTTGCTGCAGCGCGGCGCGGCGGATGTGTGCCTAGTGTGGGTGACCAAGGGAGTTGAGCAGAACTTCGGGCGGGAGATCAAGGAGATGGTGAGTGGGTACGCTAAGGACAAGGTGATTGTTCACGACACGGCGGTTCTCGGTCGGCCGAATGTTGCGCAGATGACGATCGAGGCGGCGAGGAATTGGAAGGCGGAGGTGGTGGTGGTGACCAGCAACCCTGAGGGGAGTAGGGATGTGGTGGAGGCGTGCAAGGCGGAAGGAATTCCGGCGTTCGGACCCATTTGGGACTCGTAGTTAACAGTTTCTTGTTGGTGCATTAATTATTTTGCTTTTTCATTGATCAAAAGTATTGAGGAGAGCTTAACAATAAAAGTCATGTAACGAAATACGTAGCATGAAATCTATCTGATGGCACCGATGAGGCAGTAAAGTTTGTCAACGCTGAATTTATTTCAGTTGTTATTTGATTTTACTACAAAAAGGAAACAGTGGATTATTTTATGGATTTTATTACTTTTGAATTCTGACAAACGACAAATTAACTTATTTTATTTAATCTAATCGGGAGACATAGGATAAAAATTGTTTTAATAACGCTTTTTTTTTTTTCTTTACTCAAATTTACTTGCTCAGAGCTAACTCACCAAGGCTAACTGTGACGCAGGCATGAAACAAAATGGATGCAACTCTTTGTTTGAAAGTGTGCGAGGCGCATACCTTTTTTTGTTAATTTTTTTCTTTTTTTTCTTAATTTTCTCTTAAAACTTTTCTTGTTTTCTCGGAGAACCTCCCTCAACTTCCGAAATCTTGAAATACCCCCTTCAATTATCTTTAAAATTTTCTAAAAAATTCCCCTTCATTAATTTTTCGTATGACTAGTAGTCGTGTGATTTTCACGTATCTAGGAAGAAATTATCCTTAGTTCATCACGTGTCTTGCACGTGTTTTTAGTTAAAGAAAGGGCAAGAAAGTCATTTCCAGCCTAGTACTCTTAATATCGTTATGAGCTAAATTGAGAAACAAATAGTTGAGAGCGGTATTTTGAAATTTTGAAGTTAAAAAGAGGTTGAGAAAACCAGAAAAATTTAAAAGGTATTAAGAAAATAATTTTTTTTTTTTGTAATAATAATGAAAGTGTGGTCACTTGGTGAACCAGCCACACCCTTCAAGTTCTAGCATTATAAGTAGGGGGTGGCAATGGGTAAGTTAAAGCTACCTTCACCCTTGTGCTAATGTTATATAAGTGTATATAAAACAATAACAAAGTACAATTTTTGAAAAAATTGTATTAATTATTGCACAATTGTTGAGCAAAATAAAAAGTATGAAACGAATAATTACAATTTTTCAAAACTACACACATGTATACACTAATTAAGTAAGCATTCATGATTCACACAAGTAAAAATTGAGAAGTGAAAGAAAATGATATTTACGCACTAGACTATTAAAAATAATATTATTAAATTTTATCTTAAAGATTAAACGGGTAAAATATTTTTATTCTTATCGTACCCGTTTATAAAAGTAACTCTTGATGCCCCTAGCTCTGTCACTAATTAGATTTTATATGAATTTACTTAGTTCAATTAAAATAAGTTAAAACAACAAGTTCTGCATATCAATTTAAAATAGTAAATTAATATTTTAGCATGTGAGAGAGAGACAGGGAGGAGAGATAAAATTGGAGAATATTGTTTGAAATGCATAATACTAATTATTAAGAAGGACGATAAGCAATTTTAGAAAGTATTTAAATAAATGTAATTAACATAATTAGAAAATAAATGTATTTATTTTGCATGGCTTAATTGTTGCATATTTGTTTGCTTAACTTGTTCGAGCTTTGCAAAAACTTATATTAAATATTTTCCTCTTCCATGCATGAGTTTAGCCTCAATTATCGAGGGTTGTAGTATCAAATGCCTGCTTGTAAATCCCCTGCCATCATATTCTAAAATTGCAGGTAAAGAGATCGCGTCACCATCACATGATGACCTCTTTCTTTCTTTCTGTGCTAACACTTGAAAATAAAAAATTAAGTGTTTTGAATAGTATTTGTCCATCTATCAAGTGGCACAAAATAGATGACCGATAATATTGAGTTGGTTAGATTTATATTTTTAGACATATAAATTCTCAATTCGTCCATTTGATCATGATCTAAACATTTAAAATCTCCTACAAATCAATTTTTATTAGGTTTCAAATATTATACACCGTTAAATTAACAAACTCATTATTTAAGCCGTCTGTTTTTCTCCTATTTGATGTATGAACAAAAAGTATTTAAAATACTTGATTTTTGATTTATAAATACTTGAAACACTATAAATCAACTTCAAGAGAATGAATCTTGTATCCAGATGATGTATAATTGTATTTGAGTGAGAAGTTTTCGGGCTCGAATTCTTCCGGAACTACACAAATATATCTCAATTAAACTCACATATTCCATCATATATGATGTGCCTCTTAAAATGATTAATATACATTATTAATAACATAATAAAGTTGGATAGTTCTTTACCGTAAGGTAGATATTTTGAATACAAAGTTATTTTTGACGTGTCAACCACGTTAATTAGGGTTGGTTAATTTGGGGTTGATGTATGCGTTTGTATTTTTTAAATTAGTAAAATGCATAAACTTCTCTAAGAAAATCACAACTCAACCATATGCTTTTCTGGGCATCCGTTGGGGCAAATAAAAAGAACCATTAAAAGTGAAGAACTTATAATAATGAACAAACAAGCTCACATTCTATTTTATTGTCACGGGGTCATGAACATTGGTTTACAACACTTTTATCCCAAGACAATATGATTACAAAAATACCTCGTATTAAAGTGAGGACAAGGGGCTAAAGAGAAAATCATTGGTTTACGGAGTTTTGACATGAATAGAATCTAAGATAACTTTTATTTTTTTTCGTAAAATCTCAAGAAATGATCACCAGTTTGAATCCCTGCGAGTAAATATGTGAATAAGATATGTGTATAAGCTGACAGTTATCGCGAGCTTTTTCTAAAAAAAAAATACTCGGAAAATAGTTCAGAAATTTACCATCTTGGTTTGTTATCCAGCGAAGTGACTATTTCTGTTTCGTGGGTTAAGCCCTGAATTTGCCCAAATTCAGTTCATTGGTTCATTGAAATTGAAATGCATTTTGGCCTAGCTTGTACTTTGAAATGTCAATCTTCCCCAAACTTATTTTAGGGTATAGCATACCAATGCCAAGTTTCAGTACTAAGCTTATATGAATTGTAAAATATAAGTTAATCTCATAGTAAGATGTTTAAAGTGTTATTGCTTAGTTATATTGGTTGTTGCTTCCAGTTTAATTTGCTACAATTCCAATAATTGATTTTTGCATACCATGAACTTTTCCATAATTGTGAGTCAGAGCATTGAACACGATAAAAAATTGTGTTGGAAGGAACTGTGTTGGGTTTGATTTAAATAAATTCTAGCAAAATTTTCGACCCCACACAAATCAACAGTAACATGGTCTACAATTATTGGACCAAGTGACTGAGAGCTAATCATTAGCACATCGACCGTGTCAATCAACCATCAATGCCTCCCGTGCCAACAGTCTTTCCCCTGCGTTTTCAACCTCGGGCTGTTTGTTTGTTTGATTCGTCGTAAAATATGTAAAATTTTACGGTGTAAAAGTCTGTAATTCGTAAATGGTGTACAATCTAATTACAACTGCGGAATTTATTTGGACCATAATTCGTAAAAGATTTAGTCAACTCAACTACCACTCACTTGCAACTCAATTACCACTCATTTACAGCCCAGTTACAGTTAATTTTGTGGTCATGCAAATTTGTATTATTTTTTATGTTAATATTAATTTTTTTAATATTTAACATTTTTAATATTTATTTGCAATATTAAAATTTTTTAAATCACCAAATAGTTAATTTTGTGGTCAACTTTTTCACTTACGACTTACACATTACGATAACCAAATACCGTAAAATACAATACGTTTTCCCACTTACAACTTTATATCACCAACCAAACACCATAAAACTTACTGCATGTAACTCATTTACAACTTTAAAAGACTTTACCAATTATGACAACCAAACAGACCCTTCACCCAATTAACCTATTCAACCAGTTGATTCAAGATCCAACCATCCATCAGTGCCTCTATTCAATGTTCAAAAGGGAGACACAATGAAAAATTGAAAACAGAGAAGAGATGTTTGTGTTTGTTTAGAGAGGAGAGAAAATTGTTGCTTTTGAGAGTGGCTTTTAATCTTTGAATCCGAGTGTAGCTGGGAAAAAACTTTTTTGTGTGTGTTGTCGTGTGCCTATACAACTTTATTACATGCATGGGGTTCATAAAAATTTAAACATATGGCTTTAAACAGTCCCTAAGCCCAATGGGAACCAGAAAGCAAATTTAGTTTGAATTTATCAATATGGAAAGTAATCTACCTCTATGACCCTTACAAACATATTTCAAATTGGATTCTTTAAGGATATAAAAACCAATCATTAGCTTGCTTGATCTAGAAAGTTCCAGACCTCTTGATACTCACTCCAGATGAACTTTAGGTTATTTAAGTTCCAATAGACAACTTGGATCAATGATTTGTTGGATATTTAATTCATCTATAATGCGGAATAAAACGTCCATGGATCAAGAATCAACCATACATCTCAAGAATCATATAATGCAAAATCTTTCATAATAGAAAACCCTAATCTATTCATACCTGAGGCCATTGATGAAGATTGAATGGAGATTGGAGAAGATGTTGAATCCTTCCTCTGGAATCTGCAAACCCTAACTTGCAATGGATCCTCTTTTCTCTGATCCTTTCCTTTCACAAAAACTCTCTTTTCTTTTCACGATGGATACGCACGATAAAAATATTCGCGTGAGTTTTGTTTCTTTACAGGAGGAGAAAAGTGGGTCGCACATTTGCAAAAAGACCCCTTGAAAATAAACCTTTCCATCATGGTATCTTTTCTATTTTCAAGTGACCAAATAACTATATAAATGTGACAATTATATGGGCATCCTTTATATCAGTTAAACTTAATAGGAATCCAATGCAAATACCAAGGTTATGTGGGCCACTTTAATATGAGATTAACATTCTCCCACTTGGACCACTAACCGATTAGGTTAAAAACTTTAGAAAAAACAAAATAAAAGAAAAAGACTCATTTTCAAAATCATTTTGACTCCATTGGATTCCATACAGAAAAACCCGACATGTGCACAAATATAAAAACAACAACTGATAAGCCCAAATATGTAATACTGTAATACTGCAATTAGCTTAGACTATCAATGCGAGTCATAGCGGTTATACAACATCCACGTCATACTCCCTTCTATGTACCACAACATTGATAACCCTTACTAATTGAGTCCATAACCATAATGACCCCTGTAATTGTCTTGTAAAGACATTTTCCTGTTTAACATACATCCATACAAAATATGTGTACACACAATTGGATAACAGGAAATAGAGAAACAAACTGTTATTTGTACAACAATGTCAATTACACAAGTACCATATATACATTTACTGATTACCCAAAAGACCCATCCTTACAACATGTTCCTTAAATGTCTTTGGAGGTAATCCTTTAGTCAATGGATCAGCAACCATTAAGGTGGTACTTATACTTTCAATTGACACTTTCTGTTTCTCAACTCTTTCTCTAACCACCAAGTACTTCAGTTCTATGTGCCTAGAACCATTAGAGTACTTACCATTCTTAGAGAAAAATACGGCTGCTGTATTGTCACAATATATCTTCAGCGGCTTGGCAATAGAGTCAACTACACCAAGTGCTGAGATAAAATTCCTCAACCATAGTGCATGATTTGTGGCCTCAAAACAAGCTATAAACTCAGCCTCCATCGTGGAAGAAGCAATAAGAGACTGCTTTACACTCTTCCACGAGATTGCTCCACCTGCTAGCAAGAAAATAAATCCTGAGGTAGACTTCCTGCTATCTGGGCAACCACCAAAATCTGAGCCTGAATAGCCGACCACCTCCAACTGGTCTGATCTACTGTATGTGAGCATATAGACCTTTGTCCCCTGAAGATACCGCATAACCTTCTTAGCCAACTTCCAGTGCTCCATTCCTGGATTGCTTTGGTATCTTCCCAACATCCCAACTGCATAACTGATATCCGGCCTGGTACATGTGCTTGCATACATCAAGCTCCCAACAGCTGATGCATACGGAATTTCTGCATCTGACCCTTTTCTAAGTCATTTCTGGGACACTGGCTACCACTTAATCTGTCACCCTTCTGAATGGGTGCAGGACTGACTGAACACATTTCCATATGGAATCTTTCCAAGACCCGGTTGATATATCCTTTCTGAGACAGTCCTAGCAATCCTCGAGATCTATCCCTGAAGATCTCTATGCCAATAACATAAGCTGCCTCACCCATATCAACCATCATAAAATTCTTGGTAAGATAGCTTTTAGTCTCATACAGCAAACCAAGATCACTACTGGCTAATAAGATGTCATCTACATACAGAACCAGAAAAATAAACTTGCTCCCACTGATCTTTAGATATATACACTGATCAACAGTGTTTTCTGTAAATCCAAAAGAGGTAATGGTATCATTAAACTTTATATACCATTGCCTGGAAGCTTGTTTAAGTCCATATATAGATTTCTTTAATTTACAAGCCAAGTGTTCTTATTCTTTAATTGCGAACCCTTCAGGTTGCTCCATGTAGATATCCTCATCCAAATCCCCATTTAGAAAGGCAGTTTTCACATCCATCTGATGTAACTCCAAATCATAATGAGCTACAAGTGCCATAATGATTCTAAGAGAATCCTTCTTAGATACTGGAGAGAAGGTCTCTGTATAGTCAATGCCTTCTTTCTGAGTAAAACCTTTGGCCACAAGTCTAGCCTTATATCGTTCGATATTGCCTTTAGAGTCGCGCTTGGTCTTAAAGACCCATTTACACCCGACTTTCTTACAGTTATAAGGCAATTCAACGAGATCCCAGACTTGGTTTTGGTCCATAGATTTTAACTCATCTTTCATAGCATCAACCCATTTACTAGAATCATTGCATTCTATGGCTTGTGAAAACGAAACTGGATCTTTATTTACCCCAATATCATAATCAGATTCCTGTAGATATACCACATAATCATCTGAAATGGCAGATCTTCTTTCCCTTTGAGATCTTCTCAAAGCTGCCGGTTGTGGTGGTTCTACAACATTTTCAATGGGAATATCCTCATGGAGTGGTGAACCAACATTAATTTGTTGTTCTGGAATCTCAACTTGATGATCAAGCTGAGGTACAACAATTTCTCTTGAAGGAAAGGTAATTGGGATATTTACCCTTACAACTTCAAGATCTACTTTTCTTGGTTCATCACTCCCACTAAATTCACCATTCTCTAGGAATCTGGCATTACCAGTTTCAACTATTCTTATACTATGGTTAGGGCAATAAAATTTGTATCCCTTAGACTTATCTGGATAACCAATGAAATACCCAGATATTGTTTTTAAGTCTAATTTCTTTTCTTGTGGGTTATATATTCTGGCCTCTGCTGGACAACCCCAGACATGTAAATGTCTTAAACTGGGTTTCCTACCAGTCCACAGCTCGAAGGGAGTTGTTGGGACTGCCTTACTAGGAACCCTGTTTAAGATATACATAGCAGTCTTTAAGGCCTCACTCCACAATGAATTGGGTACTTTAGAGAAGCTCATCATGCTCCTAACCATATCCATAAGAGTTCGGTTTCGCCTTTCAGCAACACCGTTCTGCTGAGGCGTACCAGGCATTGTGTATTGAGCACAAATGCCACGCTTTTCTAGGAATTTGGCAAATGGGCCAGGATGTTGTCCTGACTCATCATATCTACCATAATATTCACCACCTCTATCTGATCTTATGATTTTAACCTTTCTATCTAACTGTCTCTCGACTTCTGTAATGAACACCTCAAGGATGTCAACAGCCTGAGACTTTTCATTAATTAGATAAACATAACCATACCGTGATAGATCATCTATAAAGGTAATGAAATATCTCTCTCCAGTAAAACATGGAATGGAAAGAGGTCCACAAATATCTGTATGAATTATTTCAAGGAGGTCTTTACTTCTTGTGGCACCTTTCTTAGTGTGTTTAGTTTGTTTTCCTTTTATACAATCTACACACACATCAAAATCAGTGAAGTCCAGGTCATCCAAAATCCCAGTCTTCACTAATCTTATTATTCTATCCCTGGAGATATGCCCCAGTCTCCTATGCCACAAGATAGAGGATTTTTCATTTATTAAGCCACGTTTAATACCAACATTCGAATGCAGAGATAATAAAGATTGCGCAAACTCATCATTCAATGAAATTTTATATAAACCATCACATAAAATTCCATGCCCAACCGGCATTGAATTATACATTAAAGAGAGTTTTCCACAACTAAATAAAACAGAATATCCAAAAACATCTAATTTGGATACAGACATTAAGTTCCTGGAAATTGAAGGTACATAAAAAGTATCCTCAAGATTCATCTGATGACCTGTCTCCAAAAGTAGTCGATAAGTACCAACATATTCGACCTCCACTTTCAGACGGTTCCCCATAAAGATGAATCTCTCACTTTCCTTCGGTTTCCGGGTTGTAAGGAATCCCTGCATTGAATTAGTTATGTGAGTTGTGGCTCCAGAATCAATCCACCAAGTATTAGAAGGAACTTCAGCAAGATTTGATTCATAACATACAAAAGAAAGATTTGTACCTTTCTTTTCGAACCAAGCTTTCCTCTTGTTGCAGTCCTTCTTCACATGTCCCTTTCTGCCACAGAAGTAGCATTTGACAGTGAAAGCTTTTCTATGACCTTGGCTACTTTCCCCATGGTCATTTCCTTTCTTTGATGGAAATTTCTTACCTCTTCCATATTTACTTTTCTTATGGATACCCCCTGAGTCACTGCTAATACTGAGTGCTGTCCTTCTTGCCTCAGTCTCACCTCCTCTTGAACACACATACTAGTCAGCTCATTCAAGTTCCACTTATCCTTATGAGTATTGTAGTGGATCTTGAATGGCCCAAACTGTGAAGGAAGTGAGTTGAGGATGAATTGAACCAAGAAGGACTCATCAACCTTCATACCCAGTGATCCTAGCTTAGCAGCCTTGTCAGACATGTTCAGAATGTGTTGCTGAACTCCTCTATTACCATCATATTTCATGGTGGTAAGTTCAGCCATTAAGGTACCAGCTAATGACTTATCTGCTGACTTAAATCGGTCCTTTACTGCAGACAAAAGTTCCGATGCACTAGTAGTATGTGGGAGAGAAGTCTTGATGTTATTAGCTATGGTCATCTTTATGAACAGTAGACTGAGCCTATTAGACCTCTCCCAAGCTTTGGCATGGCTGACCTGTTCTGCTGTACTCTCAGCAGTTACTTCATCAGGTTTGTCAACTATTAAGGCCATGTCTAGGTCTAGGACACCCAGTGTAAACTGAACATGTTCATACCACTCTGAGAAGTTTGTACCATCCAAGGCCGGAATGCTAGTGGCATGTGTGTGAAGAGAAGTGGGGACGTTCACTGAAACATAATAGGACATAGCTCACATTAGGCCACGAATCAATACAATAACTTTAAATTTAATTAAGATGAACTATTGATATCACTCAGATTTCTCCTTTGGGCGAAACCTAAGCATATCTAGTGTTCACTCTTTAGGTGAGAACTTTTATCACCTACGTAGGTCTAATATAATTTATGCCAACTTAGATAGTAAGTCATGTTACCTTTGGGTATTCACTTCTACACCACTAGGTTGCATAAATTACACTATCCTACCCCGGTTCATAATTATTCGAAAGGGACTTTCCTTTGGGCCAGTCCCAATCTCCTAACTAGAACCGCCACCGAGAATATTATTGTCTTTACTGTCTACCTCATTAACATGTCTTTTATGTAGTTGTATATTCATAAGGTTTACTAACCTAGGTCACTTTGGCAACTACTAAATCAATAAGCCTTATGAATACAAACTAACCAATAATATTCTCTAATTCTATTATTTGTGTAATGCCATAATACTACAATACATTACTTGACCAAACATCAATCAATATTAACACAATAGCTTAAATGTGTAACATACTTTATGATTGATTATATTCAAACATTAGTCGACTACAAGAAATGAGCAGTCGACTTGGGTCAAATCAAGTCGACTACAGGTTTGGGTCTAGTCGACTAGGACAAGCAAGGGTTAGTCGACTATACCAACATGACTAGTCGACTACACATTTTATCAGTCGACTAGGTCAAAATCACAAGTCGACTAAAAACTTTATAAGTCGACTACAAATTTTATTAGTCGACTCCTGTTAGAATCCAAACTCTCGGTTAAATATTAGTCGACTTGGCCAAAAGGTTAGTCGACTATACACTTTACTAGTCGACTAATCAAAAACCCAAGTCGACTCCTGTTAGAAACAGAGAGTCGGGTAACTTTCGGGATGGACTATTAGTCGACTAATCAATCCCTATAGTCGACTAATAGCCCACGATCCAGTTACCGAACAGCAGTTCCAGATTATGCCCGAATCCCAAAAATTATGGAAAAATCGGGAAAAATTAGGGAAAATTAGGGTTTCTAAAATCCTAAATTTGATCCTTATTAATTGCATAATTAGAGGAATGTATATATGATTTTAGGGTTTCCAAGAATCCTCTTCAATTCTACAATTAAAGATCAAAATCTGGATTTCATGAATTGTTAATTAAAAACCCTAACTTTTCATAATTCCTAAATCCAAGATGTATCGATTCTTTAATCATGGCTCTGATACCAAATGTTGGATATTTAATTCATCTATAATGCGGAATAAAACGTCCATGGATCAAGAATCAACCATACATCTCAAGAATCATATAATGCAAAATCTTTCATAATAGAAAACCCTAATCTATTCATACCTGAGGCCATTGATGAAGATTGAATGGAGATTGGAGAAGATGTTGAATCCTTCCTCTGGAATCTGCAAACCCTAACTTGCAATGGATCCTCTTTTCTCTGATCCTTTCCTTTCACAAAAACTCTCTTTTCTTTTCACGATGGATACGCACGATAAAAATATTCGCGTGAGTTTTGTTTCTTTACAGGAGGAGAAAAGTGGGTCGCACATTTGCAAAAAGACCCCTTGAAAATAAACCTTTCCATCATGGTATCTTTTCTATTTTCAAGTGACCAAATAACTATATAAATGTGACAATTATATGGGCATCCTTTATATCAGTTAAACTTAATAGGAATCCAATGCAAATACCAAGGTTATGTGGGCCACTTTAATATGAGATTAACATGATTTACATAGTCTGCATCCTATTCCTGTATGTGTTATGAAGCCTCATTTTATACGTGTGAATTCCTCTAGAAATGTGTCAGTCCTCTACATTGGCTATTTTATTATGTTCAAGTTTTTTAGGAAAAAAAATATTTTCCATTTCCTTGTTAATTTCCATGTGTTACATTGCCTCTTCAAATTTCTTGACAATTTGTCGATGGCCTTGTGATATCTGTTAACATAAAAGTTTAATATGAACTGATACAACATTGCAAGAAAAGTCAACAGAAATTGCTCTCTTCTAGGTCACTTCTTTTTGAAATTCTTGGTTGATTTCTTTCAGTTGGCTAAATGTTTTACTCCCTTTTGATGTACTTAATAAAAGACAAATAAGGAGTTTGTTGCCGAACCCATGCTCTTCGTGTGACGTATATAAAAAATATTAATACCTTTAACTTTTGGCTTTTACTCTTCTCTCTCTTTTCATGTCTATTGCTTACGAACAATTACCTTTAGATGCATCTCACCGTTCAACTTCTATGAATATGAACCAAAGTCTTGATTTCTCATGACTTTATAATCATCTTTTGCCGCTATCAAGACGATAGAGAAGTTAGTGATCTCATACCAGTTAATCTTCTTTTTCTATAACTTGAAGCTGATTAATCTTTTTTCCACTAGAATATAGAAACTTCTTTTTCGGGGTGTTATAATACAAATACCTGATAGTCTTGTTATTATTATTATTTATTTATTTATTTATTATTATTATTATTATTATTATTATTTGAGAAAGATCCATACACTCGCATCACAAGGAGGATGATAACTACAGAAGGGGGGAGAGACCCCCTAAAGAAAGAAGAGAGAAATACCCATAGTGAGAAGAAGGAACCTCTAGCAGGAATAAAACTCCTGGGAGAAAAAACTCTCAGAAAGGAGATGACTAGTATCACGCGATCCTACTTGGTTCTCCTGCTCAACACATGGATCACAATGAGCCTCCATGGTGAGCTTGAGTCGTTCCATAATGAACCTCTAATAATGTGCCGCTGCATTTTATTCAAAAATATGCTCGCAAATATGGATGGAGAGATTCAAACCCGCAACCTTCCCCGAGGAAAGGAAGTATCATTCGCTTGAGCCAGGCTCACTTCACATCCTGTTAATCTTATATCACATGTTTTCCGTATATGATTCTTTTTGGGTTATATAGTCTGCTTTTACATTTTCTGAGTGATATATGTGACTTTTCTTATTGGAGAGTCGCATGAATTTTCTTTCTTTCTTTCTTGATGGTTATTTGCAGGTACTTTGAATCCCAAGGTTCTGTTGGAGCTCCTCTCTATGTATCGTGAATGGCAGGAGGATATTTGTGCTTTCTAATCCATTAGCTGCTTTATCTGTAATATTAATTAATGGACTAACCTGAAATGTTTTAGTTCACCCTTGTGCTGAACATGAATTCCAGCCATTCATAATGATCGAAGAAGATCTACATCTTTGATGACATTTACTAACTCAAGCATGCACGCTTTAAGCCAATGACTGAACTTGTCCTGACTGTAAAATACTGCCGGAGGAGATTGAAATCAAGATAGAAACAACAGACGCCTTGAACTTCTCCAGCGATTCAATTATTCTGTCTCGGCTATGAGGACGACTGCACACAGCTTTTCTGCAGGTAATCATTCCCGGTTCTCTATTTATTATATATCTATGAGAAAATGTATCTCAACCGTCAGATTTACCATCACATTTACCATCATATTTACCATCACATTTTCATATTTATTCATTTAATTCTGCACATTTATTAATAATTTGTAATTTATTGTGTGCCGGCCTCGAATTCTTATTTTTACAATAAATAAAGCTTAAAGAGCCCAAAAGCCCAGATTTGAAGCCCAAGAGTCAAAGTGCAAATATCAGATTGTCAAAGTGCAAATACAAGGGCTAAAAGTTGCAAATATCAGAGATAAGGGAAGGATAGAATTTTATCCAACCCTAAACACCTGCAGGATGAGGATGAAAACCCTAGATAAGAAGGAAAATTCGTGGGAGGAAGATTTGAAGAAATCTGGTTTAAGGGTAACTTGATTACTAAGTTATCTCGAAACTCCAGATTAAAAGGCCAGGATACAACTTCTAGAAGTAGGTGCCTACATGGACGGACCAGGAGAGGCCACGCGCCAAAGCGCGCGGCCAGAAGCCACAAAAGTGCCGCGGATGCTCGGCAAGGCGCGGCAAAGTGGATGAGTTAGGATCCCAGTTTTCGTGGGCAACTTCATCCGGGACTCCTCGGCCTTCTGCACCTATAAATATCCCCTGCAGTGCAACGTACAGAGCGTCCAGCGTCCAGCAAAGGGCCAAAGTTCAGATTTTTAGGGTTTCTTCTAGGTTTTCTTTTCTTTTTGTAATTTTTATGTAAGTGAGGGAGATGGCTTTGTTGAGGGTGACACCGACAGATGATTCTCTTCTCTTCCATTGTAATCAATAAAAAGGTAATTTTTATTTTGTTCTTATGTCGTTACTTTTCTTTGTTTTCTCTTTCTTTTCTACTGTGTTTCTTTTTGTTGATCTTTGACGAGCACGCGAGCGTTTACCGAACCACAAGTATACCGAAGATTAGTAGGTTCCAACGATATTCCATGGCGATGTTCTCCTCCTCGAGGCGTATCAACTCATACTTGCCCAAGGCTTGATGACCTAATGCGACAACGGACTGAGTTCGATCCCAAGGTTTATACGTTCAACGCCTCCGAAATAAGGTAGAAAGTGTTAGGTTTCGCATATTTTCTCCAACCAAGGTTAGTTTTCTATTCTTTTCTTTTTTGTAGATCAAATCCACACCTCTCCAATATTCTTTCCCACAACTCATTGTAAATACCACTTTTCTTTGTAAATACCATCGTGACTAACAAATTAACTAAAAAAGATAGATAAATTTTTAGAGAAACTTGCTTAACGCTTCTATCGCAGTCCCTCCTTGAGGATCACGACCCGCATAGCCCTGCTACCGCGGATTAGAACTGATTCCTCGCACGATCTATTCTTAATCTAATATTCTAATTTTTGTGTGCAGAAAAAATCAGTCAACAAATTGGCGCCGTTGCCGGGGAATGTATCTCAACCGTCAGCTGAGAGACACTCTCTCAGCTGTCACTTCAATATGGTCGCAAACTTACTGCAACATGGTCGCAGTTCATTATAACATGGTCGTAGTCCTAAAAAATCACATATTTTCAGTGTAATTAGGACTGCGACCATGGTAGCAGTCCTCAGAAAAAGACTGCGACCTTGGTCGCAGTTCTTATAAATGACCGCGATCATAGCAACAGTTCTCATAAAAATACTGTGACTTAATCATAGTCCTCATATAAAACTGCGACCATGGTACCAGCACCCAAAATTGTGATTGAAATTCAGTAAAGTTGCGCCACCTGAGAGAGAGAGTCTCTCTCAGCTGGCGGCTGAGGTACAGGTTCCTCTATATCTATTCTCTTATATAAATACTATAGAAAAGGTTGAACTTTGCTTTTCCAATCCTAGCCCTAGCCTACACATTAATTTCAGCAGTGACATTTCATGTATTTATGCTTGGTGGCCCTTGGTTATGTGTGAAGTCGGTCACATGAGGGGGCCAAAATTTTGTTTATGGCCGCTGGTCCCTTGGTCATTCATATGTGAACTTAGTCTCATGATATGTGTTGGACAAATTTTTTAAGTTCATTCAAATTGCCTGTTCTATTATATGGTGTTGCAGATGATGATAACATCACAAAAATTATATGTAGTTTGAATTTCCATCTAAAAGTACATTTTTCATTTTGCTAACAAGTGAGATTTGTTACTCAATCTTTAACATTGTTGGAAATTTTTCACTTGAACTTTTTTACTTGCCAATAAAAAGTAAGATGGTTTTGTCACCGAAATTATCCAATTTTTGGGCTGATCAAAATATCCCACTTGATTTTGACTTTTTTCTAAATTTTCCGGGAAAAACCTAGATAGAATTCTCACCCAAGTCTCCTATTTCTGAGCTCTCAATTGAACTTAGTTGTCCCTTTCCTTTTTTTCCCAGAAAAATAAATATTACTTCACGTTGATTTGTCAATTAAATCTTTCCTGCGCACTGTTTTATATTTCCTATCTATAAAATCATTTTTCAAATATAAAAATAATTTCTGATGAGTGCAATAGAAATTGTCCTTTTCCTTTCCGCATCACAGCATCTTTAGAAATGATCCTCTTTTTCTCTATTACTTTTTCCTAATAGGAAAATGTCATCTAACTTAACTTTTGTTTAATTTTATATTGTTGACTTTGTCATTGATAAATCTAAAATTTACTCAATTTGCCAAGTAAAAGATAATTTTATACTTTTTCCTAATAGGAAAATGTCATCTGACTTAACTTTTGTTTGATTTTTTATTGTTGACTTTGTCATTGATAAATCTAAAATTTACTCAATTTGCCAAGTAAAAGATAATTTTATACTTTTTCCTAATAGGAAAATGTCATCTGACTTAACTTTTGTTTGATTTTTTATTGTTGACTTTGTCATTGATAAATCTAAAATTTAGTCAATTTGCCAAGTAAAAGATAATTTTAGTGTAATATATATTGTATTTCACAGTTCTCTATCTAGGATATTTTTTAATATGTAAACTTAAAGATAATGGTAGCAACTTTGCTACTAGTACAAATGATTATTTTTCCCATGCGCCATCACAAAGTATTCTTTACAAATGATTTTTTTTTTCCGATGAGGAAATCATCATTAATACATCTATGTTGTTTATTATTGTTTATTTTTTCACTGATTAATCAACCTTAAAAAGGGGATTTTCAGTGTACTTAGTAGGTAGCTACAGGTGAGCCTGTGTATTTTGCTCTAACAAGCTTTAGAAAGTGTTGAAGTTGTACGGTACATGTAATTTTAACCCATGTTTGATCACCAGATTTGGCAAGAGTTAGATGCTAACTCTTCATGAACACCCTATAACATCCAAGAGTTCGGGTGTGATGATGAGGTTGGAGTCACCTCGAAACTGACCGAATACCACTCGCAAAAGCCACCTATTTTAAGAGTTGCTAAGTCTCGTAAAACCTGGAATTGCCCTCTCTCTTCTCTCTATAAAGTCCTTAACCATTACTTTAAACAACAAACAAAAACTACATCCCTAACTCTTGCTAGTTCTCTGTCTAAAAACTCATAACTCCTCTCTAAATCTTCGGCCTTGGTTGGTAATAAGAGTTAGCTCAAGAATTTAGCTAATTCTTGCCAAGTCTGCCAACCAACTAAAAATTGACGAGAGTTGGCAAGTAATAATGATTTTAGAACTAGATCAAAGTCACTCTCAAAATCACTTTGAAAACCACCCAATTTTAGAGTTGTTAATTCTACCAAAAGGTTGGAATTAGCCTCTATCTTTCTCTCTATCTAAAAAATTTGCTAAATCTAATTCCAACCAAACGACCAAAAAAATCTAATTCCTAACTCCCTCCAAATTTTGTCTTCTTTCAAGGCACAAATCCTAATTTTTAACTCTACTTGTCAAATACAGCCTTAGGAGTTAATCTTTTAACCCCTAACTCCTAACTCTTCTAGCCAAATAAGGCTTTCTTACCAAACACAAAAAGCTTGATTCATCTGTAGATGTGAGTGACCATTCACCATTATATCCCAGAAACTATGTGCTTTCTAGCATTCACATCAGTTTTCTTTATCTTTTTAGATTTTTTGCTTGCTATGAATTCAGTCAGATTTCCTTTCAGTTATATGATGTGACGTCTAAAACAATATTTATATTTGCAAAACTATTTAAGGGATTATTGTAGAGATTGATATGCTCAATTCTCCAAAGATTTGTAAGCGTGTTCTAATATTAATGGTAATGAAACTGTGGGACGAGAACATCAAATAATACCTTTTAAAACAGTTAATAAACATGAAAAAATATAAAAGAGATAATACTAATATCATTAAGGAATGGGTGTATAAGTGTTTTGCTCAAGTGTTTGCTATGGTTAGTGATTTTTTGCTGAGAAATTTTCTTGAGTTGTGGAGATGACTATCATACAACTTGTCCCTTGGTTTATTTTTTCTTTATCTTTATTATCATTATTATTTTTGATCAAAGTTGTAGTTGAGTGCCTGTGTTGCACGAACACGGCTATACCGATACGAATACGATACACTGACACATGATAAATTCTTAAAAATACACATTGACACACGTGTCAGATACATTTTCGACACAACACAGCTTCATAACAGAAGTGCACGTACTACATGGGTCTGTTTGGTTGTCGTAACTGGCCGTAATTCGTAGTTGTAATTGGTAAAGTCTTTTATAATTGTAAATGAGTTACATGTATGCAAATTTTACGGTGTTTGGTTGGTAATATAAAATTGTAAAGTGGGAAAGTGTATTGTATTTTACGGTGTTTGGTTGTCTTAATGTATAAGTCGTAAGAGAAAAAGTTGGCCACAAAATTAACTATTTGGTGATTTTAAAAGTTTTAATACTGCAAATAAATATTAAAAAAATTTAATATTAATATAAAAAATAATACAAATTTGTATGACCACAAAATTAACTGTAATTGGGCTGTAAGTGAGTGGTAACTGGGTTGCAAGTGAGTGTTAGTTGAGTTACGTAAGTCTTTTACGAATTAGGATCCAAACAAACGCCGTAGTTGTAACTGAGTAGTAAGTCATTTACGAATTACGGAGTTTTACACGAAACAAACGGCCCCATAATTGAGTATTGAACGTGGGATGCTCATAGCAAATCCCAACACTTTGCCACTGAACCTACCTCAGTGGGGGATTTTCTTTCCCGGGGTTCTCACTAGGGTTGGCAATCGGGTCGGGTGGCTATACCACTAACCGATGTCAACATAGGTCCATGTCAAATAAGGTGGAATCTCTGCAGTAGGGAAGAAATTCCTAGCAAAAGGAAGAGAAAAATTGCAGGTGAGGAGGAGATCATTGAATTGATGCCAGCTGTGACGCGGCTATGTCGTTATTGTGGGTTCTGATGATGACAGGCTTGGAAAAAGAAGAGGGGGAGAAATCGGGGCCGTTGGCTAAAGAATCCGGCTCTTATCAGGTTGACTAGGGAGTTGCTCACCCGATCCCGACCATAATTTTTTTCGGGTTACTCGAGTCGACCCATACCCGAAAATTCAGGGCGGTTTTGGGGTTGACATGTCAGGTCAGAACTTGGAAAGAAAGAAAAAGAATTCAAAGAGGAGCTAAGCTTGTGACCGTTATTAGATTCAAAATATTAAGTCATAAATTTTTAATGCAAGCACAGTTAGACATTATTGTTAAAAGTTGCTAGTTCAATAAAATACGAATACAGATCATCACATTTTGAAACTCTGATGTGTACATTTTCACAATTTTCATGTTGGAAAGAGAGAGTTTACTGATGGGAAGTTGATAAGGATCGTCGAGGGGTCGTCGAGTGATCGCCGAGGAAGTCGACGACGAAGACGAAGGGAAACAGCAGCAGAAGAAAGCAGCAGCAGCAGAACAGGCTCAGCGGTCGACCGGCCCGGTCGACCGCACGTGCACAGCGTGCACAGGGTCAGAGAGCGGTCGACCGCCCGGTCGACCGAAAAGCCTGACTGTAAGTACCCAACTCTCTGTTGGGACCCGGTCGACCGGCCGGTCAACCGGTGGAAGGGACGGTCGACCGCCCGGTCGACCGACAAGCGGGTGCGGGCTACGAGTGCAGATTTGAAAATCTGTTTGTATTTAAGGGGTTGGCTGTTTTCTAGGGTTTGTATCTTGTAGAAGATCCTTGAGAAGGAAAAGGCTGGAGCTCTCTTGTATTCAAAGAGGCTGCTAGCCATTGTAATCTTCTTCCAAAGCACTCTGATTGCCCCGAGGACGTAGGCGTTGAGGCCGAACCTCGTTAAATTGGTTGTTTGCGTGTGTTCTTTCTCCAGTGATTGTTTTTGTGCTGTTTGGGATTGTTCTTCGTGCGTGGGAGATTTTGGGAGGGATCCTCTATCGGGTTGTTGTCGCCGTCAAGGGCACAACAAGTGGTATCAGAGCTTTCAGGTTTGGCTTGGGATTTTTGAAGATTCGGAGGGCTCGAGATCTGATCCGGTGGAGATCGTGTGTCGATCTCAGATCAGAGGTATTTGGTGTTCGTGGAGATCGTGTGTCGATCTCAGGAGGACGCAAGGAGGGCTCGTGGAATCTGTGGTGAAGTAGATCCGGAAAGAAACTCGATCTAGGGTTTCAAGGGAAAGGTAAAAATCCAATTTTTATCTGAGTAGAGATCTATTTCCAGTTGATTGTTCTTCCGCATAGATAGAGGATCAATAAATCTTAATGGCAGAAGAAATTGTTTCGGTTAAGACAATGAATTCTCACCCGAGGATTGAAGTTGTCAAATTCAACGGTACAAATAACTTCGGGATGTGGAGATGTGAGGTTATGGATGCGCTGAATGCATCGAACCTCGAGAACACTCTCCTATTGGAGAAGAAGAAGAGCACGACCACTGATGAAGAGTGGGCAAAGATGAACAGATCGGCATGTGGATTGATACGTTCATGTTTGTCGCAAGACATAAAATACCTTGCGCAACATGAGACGTCGGCGAAGAAACTGTGGGAAACCCTTGCGAAGAAATACCTGACTAAGAGTGTTGAGTCCAGGTTGCAGCTTAAGAGTAAGCTGTACAGTTTTCAAATGAAGAAGGGGAGCACAGTGAATGAACACATCAACCGATACACGAAGCTTCTTACAGACTTGGTAAACGTGAATGTCATTGTAGAAGAGGAAGATAAGGCGATCATCTTTCTGAACTCACTCCCGGCGGAGGAGTATGAGACATTCACTCTGACCTTCATCAATGGAAGGCAGACCTTGGATTATGATGAGGTGTCGTCTGCACTGACTAGTTATGAGACGAGGAAGAAGGAGAGACATCCTTCTAGGTCAAGCTCATCGGCGGAGGCACTGGAAGCAAGAGACAGAGGTTCATCACGGAAGGGCAAGGAGGTGAGAGGAAGATCAAAGTCCAGGTCGGGTTTCAGAAATCTGAAGAGGAATCAGTGTGCTTTGTGCAAGGAACTAGGACACTGGAAAGCAGAATGCCCAAAGGCCAAAGGTAAGAAGGTGGAGTCAAAGACCGAGGCGAATCCCGCACAGGCGGATGGATCGGATGATGACTCTTCAGTGTTCTCTCTCTCGGTTACTACCCCTACTATTAGTAACTCAGATAGTGCTGAGTGGATCTTGGATAGCGGAGCCACCTATCATGTGTGCCCGAACAGGGCCTGGTTTTCTAGCTTTGAGAAGCTGGATGGATGTTACACGGTCATGGGGGATGACCATCCGTGTAATATAGAAGGGATGGGTACAGTTCGCATCAAGATGGATGATGGGATAGTTCGAGAGTTGAAGGAGGTGAGGTATGTACCTCAGCTCAAAAGGAATCTTATCTCAGTTGGCACTTTAGAAGCATCGGGCATGGTGATATCTGTTCGAGATGGCGATCTCAGGATGATCAAGGGCTCGATGGTGGTGATGAAGGGCGTCCGCCAAGGCAACCTCTACTACTTGAAGGGTAGTACGATGACAGGTCAGGTGGAGACTTCGAGTTCCTCAGATGATGGTGGCCCGGAGGTCTGGCAGGGAAAGGTCGGACAGGAAGAAGAAAAATCTTTGCGAGCTCCTGCAAAGATGGAATCGCTGGAAGGTGCTGCTACCTGCGAGTTGGAAGGTGAACACAGCGTTTTGGACAAGAAGAAGGTGAGATCCAGCACCAGTACTCACCGCAATGAAGGTCTTCTTGATTGTGTTCACATGTGCGTATGGGGACCTGCTAAGACGGCATCGCTTGGAGGTCACAGGTACTTTGTCTCATTTATTGATGGTTCATCTAGGCAGGTTTGGATATATCCCATGAGACAAAAGGGTGAAGCCCTAGATGTGTTGGTGAAGTGGAGAGGAAGAATGGAGAGGCAGATAGGTAGGAAGATAAAGGAGCTTCATATTGGTAATGTTGGAAAGGACATGTACCAGTTCCTACGATTTGGCCAGAACACAGGTATTGCAACTTACTTCACAACAGGTACAGATGGGTTGGCTAAAGATGTAGTCCGTCCCTTGCTGGAGAAGATTCGGAGGTTGTTGTCTAATGCAGGATTAGACAAGTTGTTTTGGGCTGAGGCGACTGAGTATGCTAGCCATCTCATGAACAGATCGACTGCGATAGGAGGTAAAGCTCCATTGGATATTTGGTCTGGGAAAGCTGCTCAAGATCATTGTTTGTTGCGGGAGTTTGAAAGTCCGGCCTACTTCAGTGCCAAGAATGGCAAGTTGAATCCGCGAGCAAAGAGGTTTGTCTATTTGGGAGTCAAAGGAAACAGCTACAGGTTGTGGGACCCCGAAGACAAGAAGATCGTGATGAGCAGGCATGTCACTTTTGGAGAGACTTCAGTGTTGAAGTCCATCGTCTCTCAGCAGGTGGAGAGGACGAAGACCAAGGAAGGATCGCAGCGGGTGGAGGTTGATGTTACTCATCATCTCCAGTTGGTTCGGCATTAGAGGAGATTTCACCGGATGTGACACCGGGTGGAGATCATGATACCAAAGGTGATGCTGAACAGGTTGACGACATTGTTGAGGATGTCGAGTTGTTTGCAGCTATTGGAGCCAAGGTGAAACCACGCTTGTGGGGAAAGAAGCATGAATCTCAAGCTTGTGATCGTGACAAGCTGAAGTTGAAGGCCGTTGTCCTCCATGATGGTCGGAAAGAGGTTCATATGACTCGGTCAGACAGGTTCACTGCTGCAAATAGAGGTGCAAGTGCTTGAGCGTGACGAAGCTCATCTAAATGAACTACGGTTGGCTTGATCCTTTTGGGTAAAGGTATGTAGGCAGCCGTAAAGGCGCAGCCATTTGGTGATGCAACTCTTATGGAGCTATTTGGGTTCTCGAGAAGCTGTTTGGATCTTCACGTAGAGGTGAAGAGTTGTGGCCGATAGAACTTCACGTAGAGGTGGAGAGGCTTCACGTAGAGGTGAAGTGTTATAGCCAGTTGGACTTCACGTAGAGGTGAAGTGTTATAGCCAGTTGGACTTCACGTAGAGGTGAGGTGTTGTGGTCTCGATGAACAGGTTAAATCTTCCGGAGAGAAGATGTTGAGCTTGCATAAGGAGTGATGTGCATCCAGTTGAAGCCGATGAATGTTTGGTGTGCTCTACGCAGACTTGGTTGGACCGTCAGTGGAAGACAGGAAGACTAGATAGAGCTGGTCAGTTGAAGAGTCAGTGTTGGCTCGTGTGGAAGTCTTCGTGAGGTTGTGAAGTTGCAGAGTAGAAGCCATGTAGGTGATCGGCATGTATGGAAATTCTCCTAAGGTGAAGTGCAGGGAAGGCATGTGCGATGTTTTCCAGAGATTGCTGAGCTAAAGATTCCAAACCGAGATCGTGTGTCGATTTGGTCCGGTGCGCGCAAGCCGAGATTGTGTGTCGATTTCACTAGGTGATAGACTGGGGTTCGTTGGAGATCGGCTCAGATTTTTTAGGAAAAATCTTCGCCGATGTGGAGAATTGTTGGAAAGAGAGAGTTTACTGATGGGAAGTTGATAAGGATCGTCGAGGGGTCGTCGAGTGATCGCCGAGGAAGTCGACGACGAAGACGAATGGAAACAGCAGCAGAAGAAAGCAGCAGCAGCAGAACAGGCTCAGCGATCGACCGGCCCGGTCGACCGCACGTGCACAGCATGCACAGGGTCAGAGAGTGGTCGACCGCCTGGTCGACCGAAAAGCCTGACTGTAAGTACCCAACTCTCTGTTGGGCACCCGGTCGACCGGCCGGTCGACCGGTGGAAGGGTCGGTCGACCGCCCGTCGACCGACAAGAGGGTGCGGGCTGCGAGTGCAGATTTGAAAATCTGTTTGTATTTAAGGGGTTGGCTGTTTTTTAGGGTTTGTATCTTATAGAAGATCCTTGAGAAGGAAAAGGCTAGAGCTCTCTTGCATTCAAAGAGGCTGCTAGCCATTGTAATCTTCTTCCAAAGCAATTAAATCTCTCTCTGATTGCCCCGAGGACGTAGGCGTTGAGGCCGAACCTCGTTAAATTGGTTGTTTGCGTGTGTTCTTTCTCCAGTGATTGTTTTTGTGCTGTTTGAGATTGTTCTTCGTGCGTGGGAGATTTAGGGAGGGATCCTCTATCGGGTTGTTGTCGCCGTCAAGGGCACAACATTTCACCCATTATGCTTGTAATTCTATAAATCATGTTAATATTGCATTCCAAAATTGTACTCGAGTTTTCTTCCCTGCAGTCTGTTTCTCTGATCAAACTTCCAACTCAATTTCTGCCTGGGGATATGCAAATCATAGCATCCTGGAACAACTAGGCGAATATAAAATGGCACCTCATAGGCTCATGCAGAACCCTATGCTCTTACACTGGCTTCACTCGAGGGACTTCATCAACAGTAATCTCACATTACTCTTGCGGTGACCTATATAAAGTATTCCCTGCCAATGCAATACAGCGCAATTGCCGTGAATAAAAGAAAGAACCCAAGTACCTAAAATGGATTTAATTAAGCTCTTATTACCCTTTTGCCCTCCTTGTCTTGATTATCTGCAAGAGAGACCAAAACACGGTTTAGACCGACATTTTATTCATAAATCGATAGGGAATGCGATATAATAATACAGAATTGTAGACTAATCACACCCCCACACTTATCTTTTGCTCGTCCCGAGCAAAACAAGAAAAAGAAAAATTATACTACAAATGTTATTACACCACTTTCGCAGGTGACGCGATTGCACTGAGCGTGTACAACAAGCCGTTAAACCTCTAGGTTATCTCTAGAGAAGGAGTGTTGTCTCCTGAGGATTTTCAGCAGATTGCACCCACAAAATTCATAAAGAAAGACGACAAATGTTAGTATTTTGAAAACACATTTTGAAAGAGTGACAAGTTTACGAAATATTTTTGCAAAAATATAAGCGATTTAAGGTCATAAGTCCACCAAAAATTATTCTTTCTTAGACTTAATCTATATGCAAAATCTTATCTTCAATTAAGGTAAGAATTCAAAATTGGTTTGAATATTTTATCCTTCTTAAAACCTAGATATTATGCACTTTGTGACAGTGAAGATTTCTGGGATTTCAACTCTAACCATCAAGCCATTTATTTATATATATATATATATTTGTTTTTTCCTTCCCTTAGTTTTCTTAGGCTTTCTAGTTTACCCGGTAGTAAGCCTTTAACCGATGACTCCCAGATCGGACGGTTCTTAGGGCACCAGATGAGAAAACATCCCTCGGGTTTAAGGACTCGAGTAGACAAGGCCACAAAACTAAGGGGAATTATTTGTTTCTTTTGACCACCGTTAGGCGTGAATAATCATGCTTCTTGAGGCATAATCATCCAGCTTAATAAGTGGTTTTTTATTCATTTATACTATATATATTTTTTTCTTTTATTTTTTTTGTTTTATGACATTTTAGGTCTTTGTTTCCATCCCAAATATGTGCAAGTGTGAAGTGCATACTATCTAAGGCAAAAAATTCAAGATAAAATTATCTCTCCAATTTATTTTACTTAGCCTATAACCTTAAACAAGATCTATTATTTCGACTAGGTTTAAGATGTCATAATTTAAGGCTTCCTTAATTTCTAAGATCATCTTGATTTTCTTAAAAATAAATCAAAACTTTGTCTCTTATTTCAAAAAGTTTTTTAAAAAAAAATCCTATACAAAAGGGAAATTCTAAGAATATCCTAAAAGAAGTGAAAAAGAAAGAAAATCTAAAAAAACTCTATGTTAGTAAACCCTTCCCCACACTTATCTCATGCATTGTCCTCAATGCATCGTGAATATATGTATGCATGAAACAAATAGAGAGGGAAGGAAAAATCACCTTAAGGTGGTGGTTCGGTGGTGGTCTGATTGGTCTACGAAATGCGGCCCAATCCAATTTTCGTGGAGCTCGGAGGAACCCACTAGAAACCTCTATAATACAACCCACTAAAATGATCATATATTTATGATTTTTATTATGAATTTTACCCCATCTAATTTTCAAATTTTCAAAATAATTTCGGAGTCAATTTATCAACACATTTGTCCCAAAATGGAGCGTGAAAAGATGGAATGATTGATTTAGGCTCAGGAAGTACATGAACTAATATCGACTCAGGGATTTGACTTAAGTCCATTAAAGGTTCAGGAGTCAAAATTGGTTCAGGAATCGGGTCCAAATCAAAAAGTTAAAACTCAAGTTCACATTCATTTCCCCATGATGGAATGTGACTTCCTAAGGTTGGTGATTTCAGTTCAAGAATGACAGGTATGGGAATCAAAATTGACTCTAAAATGTCACTCAATTCGGGTAGCAAAATAGGAGTCAATATTGATTCAGGAATTTGAACTGGATCACAAATTTGAGGATCGAAGTCAGATTCCTCATTGAGTTCAATTTCATAAAAATGAGAACTTGCCAATTTGTCAATGGGACATTCAAAAGTATGAAATTGGTCAAGTTCAATTTGTTGATTATAAAAGATTGGTGATTCAATTTCACGATGGATTGGCACAAGATCCAATGTTGACTCGGGAAAAAGCCTGAAATCAGGTAAAAACACCTCAGTAATTATGGAATCAGGCAGTGAAATTGAATTACCAAGTTGAGATTCAGGATCATATTCATGCTCAAGTTCAATCTCAGAAAAAAGATAACTTGCCAAAATGTCAATGGGATTTTCAACATTTGAAGTTTGGACAAGTTCAGATGGGTGTGCTGAAATTGAATCTTGGTTTCCAAAATGACAAGAGCCCTAGGTCAGATCAATACAGTTAGGGATAGCTGAATTGTTCAAAGGTTGATAAGATAGAGTTTCCTCATTCCTATAAATGCTAGTCAATTGACTCAATTGTGTTTCCAACCTATTGATAGACTGGGTAGAAGATTTTTGAAATTGTAGCGCGGACTCCTGCAAGACTTCTATACTCTTTTCTAGATGTGATGTTTCTTCAAGTGGATGCTCTAGAAAGGGAGTGTAGGAATCTTGGTTTTTAAAACAACAAGAGTCATGGGTCAAATTGATAGAGTTAGAGATATTTGGATTGGTCAAAGGTTGATAAGAGAGTTTTCTCATTCCTATAAATGTTGACCAATTGACTCAATTGTGTTTCCAACCTATCAATAGACTGAGAAGAAGATTTTTGAAATTGTAACGTAGACTCCTGCAAGATTTCTATACTCTTTTATAGATGTGATTTTTCTTCAAGTTGGTGTTCCAGAAAGGGAGTATAAGAATCTTAGTTTTGGAAAGATAGTGAAGATTGTGAGTCCAACATATTTTGAGATTGAAGCTTGGGCTCACGCAAGAGTTCCTTACTTATTTTCAGGGCAGATGGTTGTTCATTATGAGGAGGTGGAACTGAGTCAGACTCCTGAAAATATTGTGGAATTGGAGAGGCTAACATTTTCTGAAATTATTGCTCGGCCTCTTGTAGATTAGCATCTATACTCTTTTCTAACTCGGATTTTTCTTCAATGGGTGATCCAGGAAAAGGAGTATAGGAAGCAAAATTGGGGAATGGAGATTGTGAAATTTGTGAAAATTATGGACAAGATGGTGAAAAATTGGACTCGGGGGAGGTGAATTCTCATTGACTCTGTGACGAATTGAAATTATTTTTGAAATTATAGTCATAAGATTGGGTGTATGGGTTGTATTAATTCGGATAAATCCAACCCGGTGTATTTGGTTGGTTCATATTGTAAAAAATTGAGTTGGAATTATCCGAAACAAATGGGGTCGGTCTGAAATATGGATTCATATTAGGATTGAAAGAATTGTTATTGTTGAATTTCATTTCACAAACAATCACAAACAAAAAAGAAAAAGAAAACAAACAAACAAAAAGAAAGAAAAAGTCAAAACCAAGCCTATATTAAGGTTGACCTAGACCTAGACGACTCCTAACTGGTCGATTACCTGGGGGAGGTTGTTGCTTGAATCCGACCACAAGCTAATCGACCAGGTAGGGGCAAAATACGGTGGGAGGTATCCGTGCGTAAGCAACGAGCCTTAATTATGCCAAACCATGATATCTTCGAGGCGTAACCTCTTAATCCCCAACCTTAAACACCAATTTCACAAGAGTAAGATTCAAAACAAGTTCTACCCTCGGTCAATCTCTTAATGAGTCCGAGATGTTCCTAGGGGCCAACGTCTATCAATTTTTATTAGGGCTTGGGTTGTGTGAGTGGGGAGGTGATTTTTGGGCTAAGGAAGGGTGATGAAATCCCCAGCTTATCTTGTATGGGTTTTGCCCTTAAGTCCAATTCGTGCAAATGTGCAATATAGATAAGAATATAACACAAAGCGAATAAATCACCCACGTGTTTGTCCTATGCTATATGCAATGCCATATGTACACCTCAATTCAAATCACAACAACAGAACAAAATACAGTATATTGGAATTAAATTTGATACGTGCCTAAATGCAAATGTCTAAACCGTTTTAAAAATGTCCCATTACCGTATTTTATTTCTTTAATTATTGCAGTGTGTAGGCAATCAAAGTAGGAAAGTAATAGTACAGATCCACTAGCTATTACAATGAACACATCCCAGCACAACAAGATACACAATGATCACAAAATAGTCGCGTTTGCGCGACAAATGTCGCGTTTGCGCGGCTTTTCTTTAGAAGCTGGGTCCCTACTTTCTAGAGAAGGGAGATACAAAGCTAGTGTTTATTCTGCAATGTTAAGCTCCTGTAAAGATTGTCCTGCACACCCAAATAGAGAAGAAAATGTTAACAAAAACGTGAAATCAAAACCATTCCCATCCCCGGCAACGGCGCCAAAAATTTGATCAGGGCGAAACCAGCACTTTAAAATGTGTATTTTATGAAATCAATGTAAAAGCTTATGTGTGCTAATGTTCCCTCGATACTTCCATTATAGCATTGGCTCAACGGGTCGAATCCACAGGGACGGGAGGCGATAGAAGCATTAACAGTTTATGTTCACGTTGGTTGTTAATAGTTCTTCTTTGTTAAAAGAATGAAAAAGAAAATAAAGAAAAGAAATTCAGAAGTGATGATAGAAAAGGCGATGAAGGCGGCGATATAAAAACAAAAGAAAAGTGGTTTGAAAACAAAAGGAAGATGAAACAAAGATGAACTAAGAAGTTGGTGAAAATAAAATTGATAAAAATGGTTTTGGAAATTGTTTTTTTTAAAACAAAGTAACAAGAAGGAAAAGAACTATAAAAGAAAACTCATGACTACTAACTACTAATTGCTCCACTAACCATGATAACCTCTTAGTGATAGTTGCCTCATATGGATCCTTAGCCATCACTAATCCTTGGCTTCAAGAGACGATACAAAGCATGGCTCATAAGAAGATTCTTCCACATTCAAACAACATATCCATACTACACAACAAGTTGCAAGCTACTATTAAATCATCAAAACCAGTTAGAAGTGAGCATGAAATAAAGAAGACATTACAAGTTAGCAAGTTAGCGGGTTAGGTGTTAGAAATGTTAGAATCTATCATCGTGAGCCATCAATGGCTCTTGCAAGAGCAAGGCCTTGCAGAGGCTATTAGATTCATGTAGATTATCAAGTAAGTGGTTAGCTGGTTAGTGGTTAGTAGTTAGATTGCCATGAGAAGAAGAAACTAGCTAAGCATCATGTAGAAGATGGAGAAGATTACAATGGAGAAGAAAGGAAACACCTTTACATAGATTGTCACCATCTATTACATCAATATCCCTCTATCTCTCTCTGAATCTCTCTGCCCTACTACAAGATCTAAAAAGAAATGAAAATACAAAAGAAAAGAAGAAGAACACCTACACTACCCCCTACACTAAAGGATAGAAAACGTAGCCTAAAATCTAAATCTTCTCGCGTTTCGGGTCTCTGCAGGGGTTTTTATAGGCAAAGGAGGGTTCTAGAAGACGAGACGAGCTCACGCGTCGAATATCGACGCGTGGGCCCACCACATTGTCACGGAACGCGGCATTTGCCGCGTTTCTGCGGCAGAACCAGGGAATTAAATCCCTGGTTTTGGCGAGCGTGTTCCTGTCGCTTCTAGTACCTTCTTGGTATACTTGGATTCTAGTATTTTCGCCCGGATATTCGTCTGACGTGCGCAAAGGTCTAGGTTCAATGCATCTTCTAGAAGTTCCCTTACTTGGCCTCCAAGAAATCCGGAATTAATTACCCGAAAATGGGTTTAATTAAGCTCTTATTACCCTTTTGCCCTCCTTGTCTTGATTATCTGCAAGAGAGACGAAAATACGGTTTAGACCGACATTTTATTCATAAATCGGTAGGAAATGTGAAATAATAATGCAGAATTATAGACTAATCACGTAGCACCCATCAATCCCTAGTCGTAAGTCTCTACAATGCCTCCTTCCCTTACTTGTTGGCCGTGTTCCTCCTCCCTCCTTCCACCCGCTGTCGTCGCCTCTATGTGCGCCGCGGACAACCCTCTCCACCGCACTCCACCACCCGCCATGCCTGCACACCCTCAAGGTACTCTGCTCCACTCCACACTTGCACGCATATCTCCTCCCATTCCCACTCATCGGAGCCACCGCAAGCCTATCGCCGCCTCCGTCGAGCTGCCGCCTTGAAGCCCTCTGTGGCCACACCAAGCCGCTTCCCGTTCTCCTCCTCTACACAAACCTGCTTCCCCTTCCTCCTTCTCCATGCAACCAAGAAACACCCCCGAGCTCCCTCAGCCCTCACCGAAGCCCTCTCCTCCTCGGCCAATACCAGCGCACCCCCAGCCGGCCGCGGCTCTCGCCAAAGCAAGCGAGCTCCTCCGCAAGCTCCGGACTACTCCACAGCCATCATCACCACGCGCTGGAGTTTCCCTCCACCTCGTCATTGACCTCGTCGTTCCACTGGAGCCGCATCTCTTCTCCTTGTCCTGCTCTTCCTTCTGTGCGCAACTGCCCAGAGGTAGCCCCCAGTGTGTGAGTCCTTCTCCTCTTTCAGTCTCCCTCTCTCTGTGTTGTGTATTGTGTAGGTGTGCATGAGTGTACGCACATGTGTGTTAGTGTGTGTGTGTGTGTTATATGTATGTGTATGTATGTGTGTATTTGTGTTTATAAGTGTGTACTTGTGTGTATTTGTGTGTGCGTGTGTGTGTGTGTGTGTTTTTGTGCATGGTGTGTGTGCATGGGTGGATAGGTTGCATGTGTATGGTTGTGTGTTTAAGTGTGTGTGTTACGTTAGTGTATATGTATGTGTGTATATTTGTATATATATGTACTCATGTGTATGTGTGCGTTGCGTGTGCTACAGTTGTAACACCCGAACTGACTATGTGATCTGAACCGGTAACAGAAGACCTGAAGTCGTATTACAGTACCACACAAGCGGTAGCACCCCGTTCCCGAGATACGTACCCAGATACGTATCATGAATTCTTTGACCGTTTTGTTTCAATTTTATTCTAATATTTGTATTTAAGTTATGATTGCTTATGATTTTAGGTATCTGGTCTGGATTCTCATTCTTAGAGTCAGCCCTGACCCAGACAGGGAATACGATACCAGCCGATAGCCCGATTTGACCTTTCTGATAGTCCGATTTGACCAATTTCAGTTTCAGACACTGTTTTCTAATATTTTAAATTTTTTATGATTTTATGAAATATTCAAGAATTTTCCTGCAAAATCTCCAAAACCGGTGTCGGTCAGAATCGCTGACCGATTCCTGAATTTTTAGTTTTCAAATGAATTGAATTTTCAAAATTGGCTTTCACATTACTTCTTAGAATTTTATTTTCTATCTAAATATATTTTTTTGGATTTTTTAAATTTATCAAAATTTCATCGATTCTGGTGTCGGCCAGTATCGCCAGAAAATTCCAGAATTTTTAATTTAAAAATTACATTGAATTTCTTGAATCTGATTTTATTGAGTATCTTAAAATAATATTTCTATTTTTTAGAATTTTTCAGAACGTTTCTGAAACAGTCGAATTTTCGCCCTATTAAAATAATAATATTATTTACCAATAATTTCTTTTCTTGCTTTTTCCTTCTCTACTCCCCTACTTTGTACTTTCAGAAATTATAATAAATAAATTATTTAATAATAAAATTTTATACTATGTTATTTTCTTCTTTCTTATTTTTTTTCCTTTTCTTTAATTTTCTTTCTTTTTCTTTCTTTTCTTTTCTTCCTTTGACTTTCCCCATCCCTGCCATAGCAGCCCTGCTCCCACCGCCTGCTCCTCCAAAATTCATCACCACCTCCATCAAATTCTTCACTCCCGTCACCCCATCATCACCTTCTCCTCCTCCTCTAACTCCCCACCACCTCCAACAACCACCACAACCACCATAACCACCACCACCACCAACTACCACCATCACCCACTCCACCAAACCAAACAACCAAACCCAACCCCTCCTCCCACTCCTCCCCGGGCCAGCGCCGCCCCCACCACCCGGCGGCGGCGCCGCCGCCCCAGGGCCGCCAGCGGTGGCCGGCCGGCAGGCCACCCCCTCCCCTCCGTTTCCACTTCCTTCTTTCTTTCTTTCTTTCTTTCTTCCTTCCTTCTTTAAATCCTTTCTTTCTTTCTTTTCATTTCTTTTCCCTCAATAATAACACTTTTCTCACATTCCTAAAATACCCATCCCCTCATTCTCAAATTACTTCCCTATAATTACACTCAATACCCTCTCCCCTTTTAATTCCAAATTTATTTCTAAAAATACCATATTTTTCTCTCTCTCCTTTCTACAACTTTCTCCCTCCTCTCTCTCTCCTCTCTCATTCCCTGTCTAATAATTATATAAATATTTGTATTTATATATTTTAATATATAACTATCGGCTAGTGGCTTGCTCGTACAGTTCGCGGATTTCTCGGGTTTTTACCTGGTATTTCATTTCGGTTTCAGGCGAGTACATTTCTTACTTTATTACCATCATTTCATGTCTAATAATTATTAAATGGCTTTTAATATATGATGTCTGATGGGGAGATTCTGTCTCCTCATTTTAAATTATCGCAAGTGCACGGTCGTTCGATGTAGCACTTGAGGGTCGGTCCACAGTGACAGGTGGTTCTTTTGGTTTCAACACTTCTAGACGAATTGATCAAAGGTTTTGTGGGAGTTTTGTTCTGAACTATATGTTAATTTAGAAAAGTCAAGCACTTAGGATCGAATCCCCTAAACTAGCATCAAGTGGTCAATCTCAGTCTCCATACCGGTATGTTGTCACTTACTAAATCTCTACTTCTAATAGGCAAACTAAGTCTGAGCACTAGTTCTAAGCACAGGGTATTATCTGCATCACATGGTCCATCAAAGGTAAATAAAATGACTAAATAAATTAAAAGCAGAAAAAGCAGTAAAAACCCTAAGCATGGACCATTGACTATTGATACATACCTTGTCAAATAACTAGTGACTCTAGAAATAATCTCCTAAAAGTTATAGGTCAATTGGTGTGTGCAACAACCCTAGGTAGGAGATCTACTTATGAACACATGAATTTAGGTTAGGTTCATCTCCCCTAAATACTTGCGAGAAATTTAGCTATGCATGATACAACTAACAATCATCGAAAGTCATAAATTAATCATAATTGAACAACTAAACTAATTAATACAATTAAATCAGTTTAAAATTCTCTATATTTAATTAAATAATTAACTGAAAACTCTAATTAATTAAACTAATGAAACTATTAATAAAAAAAAAAACAAAACAAAATTTTACCTTGCAGGGGCGCCCAAACTGGGGCGCCCTGCCTCTTCAAAATGGGGCGCCAAGGGGGTGCCCCCTTCTTTTCAAAGGGAGGGCGCAGGAGCGCCCTCTCTCTGTTTTCAAAGGGGGATTGGCGCCCCCCTCAGTTGGACAGAGGCGCCTGTTGGCGCCTCTGTAGGTATTTTTTATTTTTTATTTTTACTTTTTTTTTTAATTTAATTGCAGGATTAAAACAAAAATAAAAGGAAGAGAAATTTTAGAAAAAGAAAAACAAAATGCTGTAAATAAAATTCTTACCTCTAAAAACTGAGATTGCAACTAGGAGAAAATAATTAGCCCCCAAGAGAAGAAAATAACTTCTGAAGAAATTGCAGAAAATTGAGAAAGTGGCCAAAATTCCAGCTTTGATTATCTTCGCACAAGTTTCAAGGAGGGAAAAAAATTCTAAAAAATAAAAACCCTAGAAAAGAAGCCCCCCAAACCCTAGCCTTTACATGTATATTTATAGGCTAGGGTTTGGCTATTTTACATGAAAGTTCAAAATAGTTACAAAATTACAAGGAGAATTGTTAAATTAATTTTGCACTTTTACATCTCTATCCATTTTGCGTTTAAGCCCCTGACTTTTGCAAAATTGCGTTTTTTTCCCAACTGGCATCGAACTCTTCCGAGTTGATCGTAAATTTCTTTGATCTCAGTTTTAGACGTTGATCCCAGCAATGTTAAGCCTCCTATCTCGCCTTCAACTCCTTTTAATGCGCTTTACGGTCTCGAAAGAGTCTTTTGTGATCCAGTCTTCTCCTAATAACTTTGTCTGCAAAATAGACTAAAAATACCCGAGTAGCATTATTTATAAACAAATGAGAGATAAATATGAGCATGAAAATGTAACAAAATTGGCGCTCAATAAATACCCCCACACCTATCTTTTACTAGTCCTCGAGCAAAACTAATAAAAAGAAAAATAAAAAAACTAAATTACCCTAACTCACTTTCGTAGGAATCACGGTTGCACTTAGCATGTGCAACAAGCCGTTAAACCCCTAAGTTACCCCTAGAGGACGAGTTTTGTCTCGTGAGGGTTTTCAGTGGATTACACCCACAAAATTCAAGAAATTTAGAGATTAAGAAATAAATAAAAGTAAAATAAGGATAACCGAAAATCAAGAAACGAAAAACAAATCAATTTTTTTTTTTGCTAACTAGCTAGCAAGATCATCAATTTCCATGAGTTTCATTTTCAAGTAAAACCTCAATTTAAGAAATCATATTGGCTATAAAATAAAGTCTCAAATTCAAAACTTTACACCACCTGTCCTAAGTTTCAGATCCTATGTACCCGTGATCGTGATGTAGTTCTTAAACTTGGGAATATTTAATTACAACTTTCATATTTTTTTTATGATAACAAAAAAAAATTTCTTCTTTTTCTTTTTTTTTAAGATTTTTTTCTATCTTTCGCGTAGATACCGAGACTTCCTGAGGCCAAGGTACCTAGCTAATTGATAATCAAAATTATTATATTTTTATAGTCTCTTGTCCTATTAGGCTTTCTCAGCTACCCATATAGCGAGCTTTGGGCCAATGCTCCCAAACCAGATGGTCTTAGGGCAATAAGTGTAAAAACACTCCTACGAACTTAATTACTCAAGCAACTGAGGTCACAAGACAAGACTTATTAATATTTATTTTACTATATAATAAATCTTTTTTTTTTAGTTGTAATCAATGTCCCAAGCCTATAAACTAATAGTGTAAGTGCAGTTGGGTACATAATCACTTAGACTAAGTTTAGATGGCATGTCCGTTTTAGATTCTAATCTTTATTTTAAGACTTTATAACTCTTTCATCTTGATCTTACCCTTAAAATTCACTCATGGATACTAAATCACTCACATACTAGCTAATCATTTGCAGAAAATTTTCAACTTTTTTTTTATAAGACTCCTAAAAGAAAATATAGATAAAGAAAGGGGGGAAAAACCCTAAAAGCAAAACAAAATAAATAAATAAAAGACTCCTAAAAGGGAAAAAAATGTGAATCTCCCCCCGCACCTAAACTGTGCCATGTCACACAAGTGAATACAGAGATAAAAATAATGTAGCATGTAATTTACACATTCAAAACATGCACACAATCATGATGATCATGCAATCCAAGCATACAAGATATAGAAATATGAGCAGTATGCTAGATTAGACATACTCACAGTGCATTAGAGAACTCAGCTGCCGAAACAACAAAAATGCTCCCTGTTTGTGGTGGATGCCTCCTTACTTATCCTGTATCACTTGTAATAAACTTGGTACATAGATTAGAGAAAGAGAAATAAAAGACTCACTAAAACTGACACAACTAATTAAAAGAGAAATAAAAAGACTCAACAACTAAAAGAAGAAAAAAATAAAATAAAACAAATATTTACATATGTACAATTTCACAACTCCCCCACACCTAGATCTTTCTAGGTCTATTCCCTCGAGCTCTCTTCCCATCATTCCAATGGGTTCTCTTCAATGGACAAAGTGGAGAGGTTAATCTTTTTGTCATCTTTAATTTCATCCTCTCCAGCTTGTTCATCACTTTCCTCCATCTCTTCCTTCTCTTCTTCCGATACCACCTCACAAATTCATCATTTTCACACAATATAATTAGAGTGTCCACAATATGATTGCCTATGAATTTAAGCTCATCCTCAAACATCACCTCAAAACTTAAATCAACAATTTTCTTTGGAGGTGTGTAACTAACCAAAGCATCCCTAACCGATTCATTCAAATATATGAGTTCGTCTTCAAATAGGTTTTCAGAGCTTTGATTAATTAGAGATTCTTGAATCAAGTTTTGAAAAGTATGATCATTGGTTGGCTCATCGAAAGTGAAGATACTCAAATCGAGTTTTGTTTTCTCAAAGGGAACTCTAAACTCAAGATCCTCAACACATGTTTTCTCCTCATTGTGATCACACTCTTCAATAAAAAGCTCATCAAGAAACAAAGGCTCATTATGCATGTAGGCATCCTCACAATTTTGATCAGTGTGCTCCATTTTCTCCATATGAGTGGATGCAATTTTCCGCTCCCCAACACTTGTCTTTTCACAGAACTTAGAAAATTCATCCTCAAATTTCTTTTGAAGTAAAAATTCATCATTGTCACATCCTCTTCACAATAAGATTCAACTGGCTCCACATGAGTTGTATGTGTAGCCAAATAATTTCTAATCACTTCATCCAGACACTGAGGATCATTATCACATTTGTACACCTCATGGACCTTCACAACTTCCTCAACAGGCTTCTCATGTTCAAGCTCTTCAAATTGATTAAGATGAAATAATGGTGACTCGAAGGGCATCTCGATGGAATGATTAGACATGTCACTATGGCTAACGATTTGCTCTTCGGGTCTAACAGTTTGGCCTTTATTCATTTTATGAAAGTTGATATGCTCTTGAATGGACATGGGTCGAGTCGGTGTTGGCTCATGAACTAGTTGACTAGAAAAGGGATCCTTCTCTTGCTCACTAACCAACTCATTTGCTGGCCTGTTTAAGCAGTCTCTAGTGTCATAGAGCACTTGCTTTGAAGTTTGCATGAAAGTTTCAAAAGCTTCCTCTAGTGTTGGTTCTTTGTCCACCTGATTGCCATTGAACTCAATTTGCGAAAGTTGATGGAACTCTTGAACTTGATCTGGACTTGTGGTTGAAATAGGTTGATTGAGATGAGTCATTATCTTATCCATGTGAGCACATGCCTCGATTAACTGCTGATTGGTTTCGACTATAGTCTGCTGCATGGCTTTAAAACTCTTCTCTAATGTGCTTTCTTCATGCTCATTGTTAAATCCCCAAGACGGAGGTGGTGGTTCAATGTAGAACCAATTAGGTTGAGAGTTTTAATATGATTGATCCCATGAAAATTGAGGACAATTCCAACTCTCCGAATTGAAGTTTGATGGATAAGGTTCGCTCGTAGGTCCTTGAAATGTGTGGAATTGATTTTGACCTGGTCCCAACGAATACCCTATCGAAGGACACTGTTCAGAAGAATGATTTGGATCTTGACAGTGATGGCAACTCATAAGATGGTATGAAGAAAATGAGTAGTTCGTGGGATGGATATATTCATTAAAGTCAGAAAGAGAGCTTGGTGGATGGAAAGGAGGGTCTGGCCTATAAAATGGATCGTAACCAAAAGAATTTGGATAGGCCATAGGGAAAGGATTTTTTTTCAATTTTTTTAAATTTGTTTTTTTTTGAATTTTTATTTGTTTGAATTTTTGATTTTTTGATTTATTTTTTTTAAACAATCCGGTATATGTGTCAAAACTAAAGATAGAACACCGTGTCCCCGGCAACGGCGCCAAAAACTTGATGGGGAGATTCTGTCTCCTCGTTTCAAATTACCGCAAGTGCACGGTCGTTTGATGTAGCACTTGAGGGTCGGTCCAAAGGGACAGGTGGTTCTTTTGGTTTCAACACTTCTAGACGAATTGATCAAAGGTTTTGTGGGAGTTTTGTTCTGAACTATATGTTAATTTAGAAAAGTCAAGCACTTAGGATCGAATCCCCTAAACTAACATCAAGCGGTCAATCTCAGTCTCCATACCGGTTTGTTGTCACTTACTAAATCTCTACTTCTAATAGGCAAACTAAGTCTAAGCACTAGTTCTAAGTACAGGGTATTATCTGCATCACATGGTCCATCAAAGGTAAATAAAATGACTAAATAAATTAAAAGCAGAAAAAGCAGTAAAAATCCTAAGCATGGACCATTGACTATTGATACATACCTTATCAAATAACTAGTGACTCTAGAAATAATCTCCTAAAAGTTATAGGTCAATTGATGTGTGCAACAACCCTAGGTAGGAGATCTACTTATGATCACATGAATTTAGGTTAGGTTCAGCTCTCCTAAATACTTGCGGGAAATTTAGCTATGCGTGATACAACTAACAATCATCGAAGCTCATAAATTAATCATAATCGAACAACTAAACTAATTAATACAATTAAATCAGTTTAAAATTCTCTATATTTAATTAAATAATTAACTGAAAACTCTAATTAATTAAACTAATGAAACTATTAATAAAAAAACAAAAACAAAATTTTACCTTGCAGGGGCGCCCAAACTGGGGCGCCCTGCCTCTTCAAAATGGGGCGCCAAGGGGGCGCCCCCTTCTTTTCAAAGGGAGGGCGCAGGAGCGCCCTCTCTCTGTTTTCAAAAGGGGGGGTTGGCGCCCCCCTCAGTTGGACAGAGGCGCCTGTTGGCGCCTCTGTAGGTATTTTTTTTTTACTTTTTTTAATTTAATTGCAGGATTAAAACAAAAATAAAAGGAAGAGAAATTTCAGAAAAAGAAAAACAAAATTCTGTAAATAAAATCCTTACCTCTAAAAACTGAGATTGCAATTAGGAGAAAATAATTAGCCCCCAAAAGAAGAAAATAACTTCTGAAGAAATTGCAGAAAATTGAGAAAGTGGCCAAAATTCCAGCTTTGATTATCTTCACACAAGTTTCAAGGAGGGAAAAATATTCTAAAAAATAAAAACCCTAGAAAAGAAGCCCCCCAAACCCTAGCCTTTACATGTATATTTATAGGCTAGGGTTTGGCTATTTTACATGAAAGTCCAAAATAGTTACAAAATTATAAGGAGAATTGTTAAATTAATTTCGCACTTTTACATCTCTATCCATTTTGCGTTTAAGCCCCTGACTTTTACAAAATTGCGTTTTTTTCCCAACTGGCATCGAACTCTTCCGAGTTGATCGTAAATTTCTTTGATCTCAGTTTTAGACGTTGATCCCAGCAATGTCAAGCCTCCTATCTCGCCTTCAACTCCTTTTAATGCGCTTTACGGTCTCGAAAGAGTCTTTTGTGATCCAGTCTTCTCCTAATAACTTTGTCTGCAAAATAGACTAAAAATACCCGAGTAGCATTATTTATAAACAAATGATAGATAAATATGAACATGAAAATGTAACAAAATTGGCGCTCAATAATGTCTCTTTATGCAAGTTAGTATATGCTATATAAATGATTATCATGCTTTATAAATAGCTTCCGGCCATTATTATACTTTGTCGAACCGGTATTATATTGGGTATGTTTAGATCTGCTCTCGCTTTACTCGACTTCGCCTAGCTAATTAAAAGATAAATTTATTATTATTATAAAAATGATTGTGAAGAGTTTAAACTGTTTATGTCGTTCTCCTGTACCATGTTACGTGACCGATTGACACTTAGTATTTGATGTTGCTGTTGACACTTAAAAAAGACAAGATTCTTATTGGTCCGAACAATGTCTAAACTTGTTGACATTTACAAAAGACAAGTGACAGACGAGCTGAAGACCAGTTTTCACCCATCTCCGAGGGACAGGGAAGCAACTTGGACTCCACTGATCCAGCAAGCAGACAGTGAACCCGGATTGTTTCTAAACAGACCTCAGCAGGTCTAAGATGCTAGCACTTAGCATTACATGAGCCCAAAGGGATAGCCTCGGCTGAGAGGCTAGTATCACCCGACTTCGCCTTGAAGCCATCCAAAGCCTCGCCAGGAAGCTAACTTATAGCTTCGCCTGAGCACAACTCCGCAGAGAGTTAACTTCGCTTGAAGCCACACGCAACCGCGCAGAAGGATGTTCGGTAGCTTCGCCACAGATGTTATCTAGCTCCGCCAAAGGGTTTCTTTCGGACTTCGCCAGAAGCTACCTCTAGCTCCGCTACGAGCTCAATGCAGGCAGCTCCGCTATTGGTCTGCCATGGTCAACCTTTGACCAACCAAATCTCCGGATGAGATCAGATCCAATCAGATCAAATCCAATTAAGATCGAATCAGAGATCAAATTTGGCAGTTGATTGCCACAATCTCTTGACTCTCCTAAAACGAGTAAGAAGATCAGGGAAAATCCTCCAACGATATGGAAAGGATCAAGAAGATCAACCGACCTGCCAATTCTAGCTTCGCAAAAGCTGATCTTAACCTCGCAGCAAGGCTACTTTCCGGATTCAAACAGATTCGATTCAATCTGTTTCTATATTTTCAAGGGACGATTATACCCTTGCTCTCCCTATAAATAGCCCGCCAGGGGCACAAGAAAAAGGAGAGGAGCAATCAAACGATCGAGAGAGCTTTCCGAAGAGGATCAGAGGGCTTCTTTCTTTCTCAGAGGACGGACAGGTGCAAGAGAGAGGACTCCACAAGCAGAGGCTTCTTCACGACGCACCGTGCGTTCTTGAATTCAGAGACTTTATAGAGAATTGCTTCTCTAATCAAGGTGCTGATACCCTAAATACCTTCTTCTCAAGGAATCTCCGGAACCAGGCGAGAAGGAATTCCTAATTGAAGGCGATTTTGAGAAGCAGCAAGAGGGTTCTACCAACCTTCTGTTCTCTGATTCCCGGAACCAGGCGAGAAGGGAATCTCATCGCTCGCATCGTCAAAGGGACAAAGTGGTCGCGCGCTGACCAGACTCCTATCGGCACACTTCTCCAGAATCTCTGAGGAGATCTACTTGTAATCTTTTTAAGAATACTTGTAATTTAGCTCCTCAACCCCTTTTATTGTAAGTTTTCTCCTTTGCAAATTATATGGAAAACAAGATGGCGACTCCGCTGGGGACCAAATTCTCCACTACCGAGAATCAAGTGTCGCAATGCGACGAACTGACCTTCGGGTCAAACTCTGAATTCAGAAAAGCCGGTGCAGCCAGAGCCTTTTTGGCTATATCTTCAAGGAAAGTCTCTGCGGAGACAGAAAAGGTTCTCTGCGAACCTACTGCGGTCCTCTGGCGCAACAAGGAAGCACGCCCGCAGTCCAAGTCCTTCACCTTTGAGAACCTGGTGGTTCAGTTCGATCAAGGAAGATTTGAAGAAGTCCCCTCTGGGGATGGTCTAATGCTTCGAGCACGGAAGCATGGAAAGGTCTCCATGACCGAGGTTTCGAAACAGAGACCAGAAGCAGAATTCTGCCAACACCCTTCAGCCTCGCATGTGGCTAATCAGGTTCCTAGCGAACCTAAGTATTCTCTGCCAAAGCGGATGTGGAGGCCTAAACAGAAGTCTCTGACCGAAGCTTCAGGCGTAACTACGCCTAAACCGCGCCTCTCTCGCGAAGAAAAAGGCAAGATGCCTGTCTGCTCCAATCATAAAGTCAAGACGGCAATCATACCGTCGCCCAATTCAAGAGCAGCAATGCCTTGTGCCAGCATCGTTCTTATGAGCGAAGCTACTGTACCACAGCATACTCATTGCGTCCATGGCCGCGAGGCTAGGGCCAGAGTGTTATCTAAGGCAAATCCCCTTTGCAGCTGCATAGTGGGTAAAGCACCACAGCGTGCTCCGCTCTCCAGTTCGTCAAACATTAAGCTCGCACATGTTGGCGAAGCTAGAACTGAAGTACTATTCAGTGCTAATCCCTTCCGCAGGGATAAGAGGAACGAAACATCATCCTATGTACGCTCTAGAAAGGCCTCTCCACAGGATTATGTAGGCTCCCATGGGCCTGACTTGCGGGAATTCTTGGCGAACAAGCGGAAGTCGGTGTCTTTCCGGACCACTTCCCCCTGTTGTAACAAAGGGGATGCCAGCTGGTGACAATCCATTCAGCTCGTTGCCGGTCACGACGAATCCTCGCCACTCCTCCATGCCGGCAATCAGTCTTTGATCGGCTGTCTGTACATCTCCCTATGAAGCATCGCAGAAGGAGCACCTCACGAGATCCAGCCTCCGCATCCGTCAACATGACTGGGAGAGGACGAGAGTTACGCGAAGGAAGTCAAACATCTAACGACACCCCCTACAGCTCCCCAGATCCAGATTACAGCCCAGGCTTAGGCAAAGTCTTGGTGCATGAAGAAGGTGTCTTCCGAAACACCAGATCGAGGGTGGCGATACCCTACAGTTACGAGCAGCCTTCTTCCTCGATGGCCCTAGCCTCGCCAGAGCCCAGGAAATCACTACAACCATCGGATGAAGAAGATGAAGATAGTGGGTACGCCTCTTCGGCGACAGTTAGCTCAGTGCGAACAGACAAAGCATCAGTCAATATGGCTGATAACACTAACGACGACCTTCGTCGGCGCCTGGAAGCTCAGGAGCAAACTTTCAGAACCCAGCAAGAAGCCTTGGATAATATTCAACAGATGCTTGCTCGACTCCTCAGCAATCGGAATGACAACGATGCCGGGAGCAATCACGATGAGGAGGAACACTTCAGCAATGAGCAGCCAAAGCCGGAGAAATCCAAGGAGGGTTCTTCCTTAGACGCCGAAGTCCTTAAGGGCCTCCAAGCTCAAATCGCATCCCTATCTCAGAGGGATGAATTAAAGAAGGTAGGGGCAGTCCGTCCTTATCCGCTAGAGTGGGATTCGGTGCCATATCCACCGAAGTTCAAACCACCAACGTTGCATACCTATGACGGAAAGAGCTCGCCAAATCAGCACATCTACTATTTCCGGTCTCAGACTGGTAATGTTATAAGCAATGACGCCATCATGGCTAGGCTATTCATTGGCACCTTAAAGGGGGTGGCATTTGACTGGTTCCGAAGTCTCCCTCCGGGCTCTATCAACTCCTGGATCGACCTAGAAACTCGGTTCCTCTCTCGTTTCTATGAGGACGATACCGAAGTAACCATGGACAAGCTCCTCTCCACTGTGCAGAGGAAGGGCGAATCTGTCTGTGACTACATTGAACGGTTTAGAAATTTATCCTTGATGTGCCCAGCAGGGATGCCATTACCCAAGCTCTTACAGACATGCAGACACAACTTCTTAGACCAAGTGGAAGTTCGCATGGGGGCTGTCAAGGCCCACACTTGGAAGGAATTGGTCGAACAAGCAGAGATAGCCGAGAAGTCAGCTAAAAAGTTCGAACCATCCGCCCCTAGAGGCAAGTGGGGGACGAACAACAAAGGGCGTAGCGACCTACCGCAATCTTCTCAAGCTAAAGGCAAAGAGACTATGTCTGTGGAGTTATCCGGAGATGTGTAGTTGAAGGCCAAGAAGAGCGGCTTCAACAATCAGGAGCCTAAGTTCCCTCCAAAGCAGTACTCCTTCAAAGACGATCAGGTGGTCACGATATTCCATCTGCTCCACAAAGGGAACAAAATGAAACTGCCAGATGCTCGGCGTCCCAATGAGATAGGGCTTACAAACGACCCTAAATACTGCCTCTACTACAGGATGATCCACCATCCTACTGACAAGTGTTATGTCCTCAAGGACAGAATACAAGCCCTGATCGATGCCGGGGTCCTGACATTGAAGACGGAGCAGAAGAAAGTCACTGGCAATATGGTGACTCTTGAGTTCGGCAGCACCCAAAAGGTCACAGTTCCCGACGGAACCTACCCAGCCCCCGCTCCACGGTTGAAAGTCAGACACCCTCCAGCCATGACTCAAGATAATAAGGGCCTCGTTCCCCTAACATTAGAGATGGGGGAAGTCATTTGGATACACCCGGACCTCGTCCAAGAAGTACAGCGGGATTCGAAGGAGCCCAACTTAAAGGGCAAATCTCGCAATGTCATCTCTGTCCTGCCAGACGATGGTAATCTTACATCAGCTTCCCTCAGCGATTCAGAAGGGGAAAAGCTTGCTTGCACGGCGCAAGCCGATACGCCTCAACAGACGGGCACCCGATCCGGAAAATCATACTTGAGGCAGTATGAAAAGTCTACTGACGAGATACAACGGCAAAAGACGTCGGTACCAATATCAGCATCCACTCCAATCCCAACCAAGGGAAAAGAGAGGCCTAAGGAGGTACGATTCGACCACGTGTTGAAGAAACCACCAGGCCAAGGGTTTGACACGCCCTTTCGGTTTGACATTTTGGCTCCAATGGCCAATATCCCAGCTCGTATCACTATACACGAGCTCCTTCGCCTCTCAAAAGAAACAAGAGAAGCACTCAGGGATGCGCTAGCCAATTTAGAATCCTTTCTGACATGCATGCCTGAGGTCCCTAACGACGACGTTCAGTCTCCTTACCCAGAATGTCATCATACACAATCCAGGGTGCCTGCTATTACATTCACGGCGGAAGATATGCTTCTCAAAGACAACAAGCACGATCGACCTCTGTACTACACCGGATATATCGGTTCAACGTGCATTGAAAGAATACAAGTCGATCCGGGGTCCGCACTCAGCATCATCCCCAAAAGGCTTCTCTACTTCCTCGGCATACCGCTGTATAGGTTGTCCGCAACCACTACTACAATATACGGTTTTAACGCCGGGAGCAGTCATCCACTGGGGAAAATTTGACTCCGTTGCAGAATCGGAAGCCTGAAGTCAGAAGTGACATGCTATGTCATTGACGCTGACACATCATATAACCTGCTGCTGGGACGACCATGGATCCATGCCAACTGGATCGTTCCCTCTACTCTCCACCAATGCTTCAAATATGTTGAAGATGATGCGACAGTACGAACTGTCTTCGTTGAAAAGCAACCATTCAAAGGGGTGAAAAATTACTTCACCAACGCTCTCCTGTATCAAGAGGCCGGTGGAACACCTAAGGAACCATTGCCGAACAATGATGAAAGTGGCAATGAGGCGGATTCAGAATCCGAAGTAGGCATGCCAACTATTCTGATTGGTGAACCAATTATAGCATGTCTCAATAATCCCCAATGTAATACTCCTTCAGAGGATGAAGGTGAATGGGTAATTAATGATAATATTTCTTTCGATTATCCTGCGAGTATTGGGCTGTTTGAATCCATTACGGATGGCTCACTGCACATGCCCTTACATAAGCCAAGTGCATCCAGTACGCCCATGGAATCCGCAGAAGGAGCCGTTTTAGTGATCCCGCCATCCAAAGAAGGTCAGTTACCGATAATCTTCGGTAAAACCCAACCACGGGGACCCATGGCTACAGATTCAAGTTCAGAGTCAGACACTCCACAGTTCTTCCATTACGCGCAGCCGGCGCGCCATATTATGAAGAAAATGGGATACAACTTGAAGCATGGAGAAGGCCTGAAGTTTGGAAAAGGAAGGCGTGGTTTGATGCGGAACTTTGTGCCTAAAGGGAAGCCTGCAAATTACTATGATAGTACACGCAGGGGGTTGGGATATGTTACACCCACATCGTCAGCAACGGTTCAATTCAAAGACGATGAACCAATTCCATCACATTCAGCCTCCTCCTCCGAGTGGGACTCAGACGTCAGTGTGGGAATGATGTTCGAAAATCTCACTGTCAATATGACTTCAAGCAGTCAATTAGAGCCTACAGAAGCTATTGATGAGGAGCCATGGGCCCAGCAATTAAACCTTCAGTGGGAAAAGCGATTCGAACTGCGCGAACCACCTACTGAAGACAAGATGATGCAGGTCAACCTGGGAAGTCAAGATCATCCCAAACCCATCTTTATAAGTGAAAGCCTGTCACTTAAAGAAAAGGAAGAATTGATAATGCTCATAAAAGAGTATATAGATGTCTTCGCATAGAGCTACTAAGATATGCCCGGACTTGATCCACAGGTCGCTATGCACCGTCTAAACATCAAGCCTGACGTCAAGCCAGTCAAGCAGCAACAACGTCGGTTTCGCCCGAACATTATGGAAGCTATTGAAGCCGAAGTTCACAAGCTCATTGCATGTGGCTTCACTCGGGAGGAACAACATCCAGATTGGGTAGCCAACATCGTCCCCGTCCTCAAAAAGAACGGGAAAATACGGATCTGCATCGACTACCGTGATCTCAATACGGCCTGTCCTAAAGACGAATTCCCACTGCCCATCACCGACGTCATGATTGATAACACATGCGGGTTCGAAAGGATGTCTTTCATGGACGGCTTTTCAGGATACAACCAGATTAAGATGTATCCCGACGACGAGAAGCATACTTCGTTCCGAACACCATTGGGGGTATACTGCTACACTGTAATGCCCTTCGGACTGAAGAACGCCGGAGCAACCTACCAGCGGGCAATGAGTACGATCTTCCGCGATCATCTCCGAAAAACGGTGGAGTGCTATGTCGACGACATTGCCTTCAAAAGCCGCAACAAGAATGAACATCTTCGCGACCTGAGAACGATGTTCGACATAATGCGGGCTCATCAACTGAAAATGAACCCGACAAAATCCTTCTTGGGAGTGTCAAGTGCCAAGTTCCTTGGGTTTATTGTCACATCAAAAGGGATTCATCTTGACCCAGACAAAGTCGAAGCCATTCAAAGCATGCATCCACCGAGGAACCTCAAAGAGCTCAGAGGCTTGCAAGGCAGACTGGCTTATATCAGAAGATTCATGGCAAATCTCTCAGGCCGCTGTCAACCGTTCACCCAACTCATGAAAAAGGGTGCTTCCTTCGTATGGGATCAAGCTTGCCAGGAAGCTTATGAAGACATCAAGAGGTACCTCACAAAGCCTCCAGTCTTAGTGGCCCCTACATCAGGGAAACCATTCTTTCTTTATGTAAAAGCTATGGACTATTCTCTCGGTGCCCTCCTTGCTCAAAAGGACGACAATGGTCACGAGCAAGCCATTTATTATCTAAGCAGGACTCTCGTAGGAGCAGAATCTCGTTATAATCCTATCGAGAAAGAGTGTTTAGCTCTCGTCTTTGCTGTTCAGAAGACATGACATTATTTGGTCGGCCAGACCATACATGTCATCTCCAGAGTAAACCCATTGCGTCTTCTTATGATGAAGCCAGGATCATTGAATTCAAGATTGGCTAAGTGGGCACTTTTATTGTCTCAATACAACATGATCTTCACCCCACAGAAGGCGGTTAAAGGCCAGGCCCTTGCAGAGTTCTTGGCTGCTCATCCAGTTCCGGAACATTCAAAACTTCACGAAGATATCCCTGATGAAGTCTTCGAGTCTTATGCAACCTCAGAAGAGGAAGTGTGGCAAATGTTCTTTGATGGAGCATCGCGAATGGGCCCTAAAGGCAAGATCATTACCGGAGTGGGGGTTGTGTTTATCTCCCCACAGAATCATGTCCTTCCCAGAGCATTTTCTCTGACAGAATCGTGCTCCAACAATGTAGCAGAATATAATGCCCTGCTCATTGGTCTTCAACTCGCCCATGGAATGGGGGTACGCTACCTCGAAGCTTACGGTGATTCAAAACTGATCATCAATCAGGTTAAAGGCGAATACGAAGTCCGCCATGAGGACTTGGTGCCTTATTATCACACGGCCGTTGAATTGGCCAACCTATTTGAAGGTTTCTACATCAGGCACGTGTCTCGATCTCAGAATACCAAGGCGGACTCTCTTGCTGCATTAGCAACGACACTAGCCTTGCCAGCCGACACCGAGTATCACCTCACAGTCGTAACTCGACATCTTGTATGCTCCAAGCACATGCTAAGAACTCGAGAAGTCTATAATGTCTCCACGAATCTTGAACCAAGAGACTGGCGCTTTCCTCTCATTGACTATGCTTTGCACGGTCTGCTTCCAGACGATCCTAAGGAAGCGGCGTCCGTCAGACGAAGGTCTCTCCGCTTCTACTACGATCCAACTTTGAAGACACTTTACCGTCGTTCATATGACGGTGTCCTCCTCTATTGCCTCTCCAATTCAGAGGCACAGGAAGTGCTTAAAGAAGCACACGACGGCACTTGTGGAGCTCATCAGCCAGATCCTAAACTTAAAGACAGGTTGCATAGACTGGGATATTATTGGCCAACTATGATAGCCGATGCCATCCAATATGCACGAAGGTGTAAAGCATGTCAGATTCATGCGGACTTCAAACACTAGCCTTCGGAGCTGCTCCACCCGACTGTTACTTCATGGCCATTTGAAGCATGGGGAGTAGATGTCGTAGGGCCAATTAGTCCCTCTTCGACGAAAGGTCACCGGTTCATCCTTGCAATAACCGACTACTTTTCAAAGTGGGCGGAGGCTATACCATTAACTGAAGTCAAGACCTCTAATGTGGTTAACTTCATCAAACACCATGTCATCTATCGATTTGGTGTCCCTAGGCGGATCATCCACGACAACGGTCCCCAATTCATAAGCCAAGTATTCTATCGGTTCTGCGATAAATACCAAATTCAGAATGTGGCTTCAACTGCCTATAATCCCGCCGCTAATGGCTTGGCGGAAGCATTCAACAAAACGATCATCAAGCTACTCAAGAAGTTCGTCTCCTCGAACAAGCGAGATTGGGACGAAAAGCTTGGTGAATGTCTTTGGGCATACCGAACCACGGTTCGAACACCGACAGGCAATACGCCTTTTTCCCTGGTATATGGGTGCGAAGTAGTCATCCCATTGAAAATTCAGACGCCATCATTGCGAGTCACTCTAATGACTAAGATCACATCAGAGGACAATGATCGGTTGCATCTTCAAGAGCTCGAAGCCCTAGATGAGAAGCGACTACAAGCTCAGCAACATATTGAGCTGTATCAAGCTCGAATTTCAAAAGCCTTCAATAAGAAGGTCAAGCAGAGGGTCTTCCAGAAATGAGACCTGGTTTTAGCCGTCAGACGACCGATGATTATGACGCACAAGACCAAAGGCAAATTTCAGCCTAAATGGGAAGGACCGTTCGTAATAGAAATAGTCTATTCAAACGGAGCGTACCGCCTTATGACTTCAGATGGCGACCTACTCATGATGCCGATCAATGGCAAGTTTTTAAAGAAGTATTATCCTTGATTAAGGATCCTTCTCATGATCAAGTTAACACTACACCTCTGATCAAGACCTTTATGTCCAAGGTATATGCAAAGAGAGCCTTTCTCTTCCTCCAAGCGAGATCATACAACCATAAACCAGTAGGAACCTGGCCGTATACTGGTTGTCTAAAAGGAGAGTCAAGGTTACACATACGTTAACCAGACGACCCAACATCCTTAACGATTAAGGACAGAGGAAAATGTTGGCTTTTAAGCCCAACATAAGTCCTCGACAACTCATCATGCTGAGGGGAATAACATGGCTAGCCCAATTCAAACGGTAGTTGGTAAAGGCATATCAAACCCGTTGACAGCTAAGGATTTGCTAAAAATCCTAAGGGACCAGTTCCCATTTGATTCCCTCTCTAAAATCACTTACCAATTCTCATCCATAGAATGGTAAGACCACATATACATTTCGCTGTTACGTTAACATTAAACCTATGACAGCGATTCCCTCATTTCTCCCTGTGAGAACGAGACCTCCAAAATCACTTACTAATTCTCATCCATAGAATGGTAAGACCACATATACATTTTGCTGTTACGTTAACATTAAACCTATGACAGTGATTCCCTCGTTTCTCCCTGTGAAAACGAGACCTCCAAAATCACTTACCAATTCTCATCCATAGAATGGTAAGACCACATATAAATTTCGCTGTTACGTTAACATTAAACCTATGACAGTGATTCCCTCGTTTCACCCCGTGAAAACGAGACCCTTTTTCCAAATTTCATTCCAACCTTGAGCTTGGTGGCGTCTCATTCGGTTATGTCATTGCGACCTCTGAACCAGCAGACAGCCAAGTCTCAATTCCGAGCCCTGTTGACATTTACAAAAGACAGGTCTCGATACTTATTGACATTTACAAAAGACAAGTATCACTAACCTTGAACTTGGTGGCGTCTCATTCGGTTATGTCATTGCGACCTCTGAACCAGCAGACAGCCAAGTCTCAATTCCGAGCCCTGTTGACATTTACAAAAGACAGGTCTCGATACTTGTTGACATTTACAAAAGACAAGTATCACCAACCTTGAGCTTGGTGGCGTCTCATTCGGTTATGTCATTGCGACCTCTGAACCAGCAGACAGCCAAGTCTCAATTCCGAGCCCTGTTGACATTTACAAAAGACAGGTCTCGATACTTGTTGACATTTACAAAAGGCAAGTATCACCAACCTTGAGCTTGGTGGCGTCTCATTCGGTTATGTCATTGCGACCTCTGTACCAGCAGACAGCCAAGTCTCAATTCCGAGCCCTGTTGACATTTACAAAAGACAGGTCTCGATACTTGTTGACATTTACAAAAGACAAGTATCACCAATCTTGAGCTTGGTGGCGTCTCATTCGGTTATGTCATTGCGACCTCTGAACCAGCAGACAGCCAAATCTCAATTCCGAGCCCTGTTGACATTTACAAAAGATAGGTCTCGATACTTGTTGACATTTACAAAAGACAAGTATCACCAACCTTGAGCTTGGTGGCGTCTCAAATCGGTTATGTCATTGCGACCCCTGAACCAGCAGACAGCTAAGTCTCAACCTCGAGCCTGTTGACATTTACAAAAGACAGGTCTCAACCATACTTGCTGACATTTACAAAAGGCAAGTATTACCCCTTTAGTCCTGTGAGGGCTAATCTTGAGACTGGTGACTTCTCAATCGGTTATGTCATTGCGACCTCTGAACCGGTAGATGACCAAGTCTCATTATCCAATCCAACAAGAATTATGTTCTCAAATGGCTACAATAAAACTTTGAAAGGACAATTCAGCAAATGAAACGAGTTGGAGACTCGATAGGGAGTCAAAACAAAAGAAAGAATTTTCATTGATTCCAAAAGGATGGGATACATGAAGGTACATGTACAACGACCTACAGTTGTACATTGTAAGATCTGATCCGCTCTCCAAGGGAAGCCAGCCTCCTCCTCCTGTCATCAGCAGCCTGGGCAAGCGCCTGCGACTTCAGCTCAGCCTCATCGAAATCCATTGCCTGGGCCAAACGAGCTTCGACCTCCGCCAAAGTTGCCCTCTGCGACAATCCCTGCTGCGAGAGTTCGTCACTTTGAGCCTTGAGCTGCTCAAGCCGCGCGGCTTCTTCAAGATGCACCGGTTCAGCCTTGGACAAGAGAAGGTTCCCCTTCCTAATCATCTCCTTGGCCTTCGCAATCCTATCTTCAGCATCAAGAAGAGCACTGGTGGAAGCATCGATGGCATTTCCAACCTCTGCTTGCCTTGTTTCCAAAGATTTCAAATCAGAGGAAATAGCCTCAGCGGCTTCTTGAGCGGCAAGACGGGCCTCATGCTTTTGAGCGACAAGGCGCGCAAACCGCTCACTAACCAAAGGCTCCAGGTCTGAGCGGCTAAGATGGCACCATTCCTCTACGTCCCTCTCAAATTGATCGACCAGGAGTTCCAAGGCAGTGGCCTGGTGATACCCTTCAAGGTCCCGAATACTTTCAATATTGCGGAAGAGGACCACCTTCAAAGTCGAGAACGATACAGTCAAACCTTTAAAGACCAGGTCAATGCATCGCCCTAAGCCTTTGTAAAAACTATCGACTATGTCGCCTATAAAATCGTTTTCAACTTCGGCCACCTCTGGTAGACGGGCAACTTCAGAAAAGTCCACCAGCCCGGTCGATACCACCGAGGAAGGAGCAACAGGAACACTAACAGCGGTAAGACAGGCCGTTGGTGATCTTGGCGGAGTCTTCATGGAAATCAGGACACTAGCCACCGCGGAGGTAGGACTAGTGACCATCTCCTGAACAGTAGGTTCAACCACCAGGGTTGGAGAGGTAGGGCTGGTAATCACCCTCAGCTCCGCACTTGGCAAAATTGTCGGCACCTAACTCGTTGATATAGTTGGGAGTGAGGATACCTCCGAAACTGCCGTTTCTTCAGCCCCTGGTCCTTCAGCTGGCTGGGACCGATAAGAGGGCAGGTCGCCATATAGCACATCCAACACAGCAGCATCCGCCGCAGTCGAAGTGCTCATATCACCCCTGGACTCCCAGGAAGATCAGCCGGTTCCCTTGAAGCTAATGCACCTTGAGGTCGAACACTTATAACAAGACTGTGTTTAGACAGGACATAACATGCAATAGAAGCCAAGAGGTCAGGACAGTACCATAAGATGACGTCGCCTCAAACATCTCGGCAGCCGCATCAGTCTCCATGGGCTCCATCGGAAAATTCTTGGCGGAATCAGTACGAATGACCGGCCCGCTCACCGAATCTCTTGTGGACCATCCAACAGAGCTCGACGCTACAGGGCTTCCTTTGGAAGTCCCAGCGCCCGAGGGACCAATGTCGGCCGCATCACCTCCGGACTCCTCCGGGTGGACAAAAGAACCAGCCTCAGTTCCATAAGTAAATAGGGGATCATAATGTTCCCCTTGCTCTCCAGCCGCCTCAGCTCCTATAATTAAAAAGAATTGATAATAAGCCATTTGGAACACACAAAAGACCTATTATACGGACGGAGTTGATCTTACCCAGATCTGGAGCAAATTCACCGGTAGTCGGTTCAGCAACCGACGGGTCCGTTACTAACGGGATAGCAGGAGGGAACGCTGCTGAGGGTTCGCCCTCTACGACAACCGTAGGAGCCTGGCGACGGGGCTTCTTCGCCAATGACTCCCTACGAGATCTACCCTCCCGCTTTCTTTTGAAGTGGACATCAGAATCCTCTTCCTCCACTTCTTCTACACGATGAGGGGGAACGGTCCCCATCACACCAGAGCCAGTCGCAGAAGTCTCAGCCCCCGCTCCCGCTTCGAAGCGAGGACTTCCTGCATCTGAGGCCTCGCTGTCATTAACAGCGACGAATTCCTCTATGCCCGGTGTTGGCCCAATGGCCTTCCACCCTAGTTTTGATGATGATTAACTCATGTAGTTATGTTTACTAATAATCTTGTGTTGTTTAAGTTTCAGATCTATTAACAAGATATTAGTCGGTGATTAGCTTCTAAAAGGTGTTTGGAAGCTTCACAATTGATTCCAGGGCTTAAGCTTCAAGATCACACTTTGCCTAGCCCATGGATGGAGTTTTGGAGCAAGTCAACTTGAAGATGAAGATCATCAAGAAGACTTAGGTATCCATAGTTTAGATAGTGTGTTTAGATCCATTTGTAAAGCTTAGTATAGTTGATATGCTCAAGTGCACATAACACACACGATTTATGTTTTGGATTTTGGTTTTCATGAATAGTAGATCAAAACAAGCTTACTTTATTCCTATGTATATTAGATATGTTCTAGATATACATTCATGCTTTAAACTTGCTAGACAAACTTATTTTGATATTGTTATTCATGTGTTGAAAAATCAAGTTTGGAAAAATACAAGTTTTGGTTTTTGATAAAATTGGCAAGACACAAAAATGAATTGATATGTTGATATATTGTCTTGAAATTTTTATCACATGCTTATGTTTCAATGTAAAATGATAAAACAAGTTTTATGGAATTTTCAGAAAAGATAAAAGATTTTTTAAAAATATTTTAACATGTTTTTCTGACCCAGATTTCTGTTCCAGGCTTCAACCAGTCGACTAGTCAACCTGACCTAGTCGACTTGGGTGAAGATGGTCGACCGGGACGGTCGACCGACGTGCACAAAACTGTGCACGTTTGGAGACATTGGGACGGTCGACCGTACGGGTCGACCGGAATGAGAGCAGAGCTCTCTGTTTGTTTGGGTCGACCGGGCCGGTCGACCGCAGTTGCCCAACGGTCATATTTCTGACCGTTGGCGGTCGACCGGGCCGGTCGACCGCCGCCTGTCAGAACTGCCAGCTCAGCTCTAACGGCTAGTTTTGTTTGGGGGCTATAAATACCCCATCTCTTGGGCTGTTTTGTCAAGGTTTTCAAGAAGAAAAATTTCAGTGTTTCTCTAGTGTTTAAACAAGTTTTCAAAATAGTTTTTGGGCTTTAATCTTCTCATCTTTATTGTTTTAGGTTTTTGGAAAAATCAAAGAAAAATAGGTTTTTGGGATATTGCTTTAGATCTTCATTTCTATCATATTGCAAGTGTTTTCCAAGGATTTTTCTTTGTTGCTTGTTTTCCAAACACCTAGTTTTCCACACTTGAGCTATCACCTATCCTATTCTATTAGGATCTTGTTTTTGTGGAAAAAGAAAAGAGAGAAAAAGAGAAGTGTTTGAGGTTAAGCCTCTTTGTTGTAAACCCTCCTTGCTTTTGTTGTATCCCTCTTTGGTAGAGGTTGATCGGAGTGGTATTGTTTTAGATCCCTCTTCGGTAGAGGTGATTGTGTTTGTATTGGCTACGGGCCTTATCCCTCTTCGGTAGAGGTGAATTGTGGTTGTATAGCCTCGGTAGCTTTGTAAGGTTGAGAGAGGAGTTCGGTACTCCTATAGTGGATTGGAAATCCTACACGGTGGTGTAGGCGGGGATGTAGAGCAAGGTGCTCGAACCTCGAAACATATCTTGGTGTTTGCGTTTTGATCCATTGTCTCTCTAACTCTCTCTCTTTACATTTGTGCAAAGCATCATACCCATCATCATATCATATTTGCTTGTGTTGAGCATATTTCATATTGTCATATCATATCTATTTGCTTGTGTTGATTGCCTTGCATCTTTCATATTGTTGTATATCCATTATATGCTTGGCTTGCTTGTGTGTGCGCCTCACTTGTACCTAATCAACAAGAGCTTCACATAGCACCTCAACCCAATCAAGGGGAATCAAGAGGAGTTAGTCCAGAGCCCTTCACGGGGAATTCGGCTACACTTGTTGATTGTATTAAGTGTGTTGCAAGATTTGCATTAGCTTCCGCATTTAGCGCACTTAGTTTTGCATTTAGTTCTAGATTAGCACTTACACCTATTCACCCCCCTCTAGGTGTTTTTAATTGGTATCAGAGCTAGTGCTCCTGATATTAGGCTTAACATCCTAGGAATGAGATCCTTTGATTGCTAATCTATTGTTTGCATTTGCTTGTTTGCACACATATAGTTTTTACCATGGATGTTTGGAAGTATAGGATGTCCATGTACCTAAAGACCCTAGGTTTGCATGTCTATCTTGCGGCCACCAAGAAATGCTATCTTGGAGATCGCAATCATATAGGGGCCAATGCACAAGCCCTAGAGGCCATTAGAAGCACTTTACCTAAAGATTATCTTTTATGTGTTTCTAACTTTGATTCTGCTTTTGTAGTGTGGAACAAATTGACAACCACCACCACCTCTGAGCTTCAAGTGCAAATCCAACAAGAAGAGGAGTCTAGTGGAGAATCCGACTCTCAATGCTTAATGGTCCAAGGGAATGACTCCCTTGAGGTACAATCAGAATCTCTATTAGATGCTAATGATGCTAGTTCTTCATGTGATGATATTGTAGATCCTCATGCTTTAAATGAAGAACTTTCTATTGTGTGTGAAAAACTAATAGAAAAATATAAGATTTTGAAAAAGGAAAGTCTAGAAATTGAAAAAGAAAATAAATGTTTGCATTCTAGACTTGACAATATTTTGCAAGAGAAGGTTGAGGTCTCTAATGAAAGGGATGCATTGAGATCTCAATTAGAACTTGCATTAAAAGAAAATAACTTTTTGAAAAATAAAAATGATTGCCATGCTATCTTGAAGAAAAATGAAAATTTGTCTTCAAAAGTTGATTTTGTTTTAAAAGAGAATGTTGCCTTGAAAAACAAAATAATTTCTATGTCTAATGATTTAGATGTGTGTTTAAAGAAAAATATTGTTTTGCAAAATAATATAGATGCACATGTTTGTCATGCTAGTGTAGCTTCTTCATCTAGTCTACCTAATGCATGTACCTCTTCTTCTAAGATTAATGATGATATTTGTATGTTAAAGAAGAGAGTAGATTGTTTGGGCTCCACTATGAGCCAATGTGCCATGAACCACACCCGTTTGGAAACCTTGGTTCGAAAGAAACAAGTTCCAACTTTTATGCATGCACACCCTCCACGGCATACGCATGCTCCTCACGGACACCATCACACTATGTATGCTCATGTGTACACATGTACACATTGTGGACGTAAGGGCCACCTTACTAAATTTTGCTTTGATAGATTACATACTTCTAATTTAGCAAATAAATTTGTTTGGGTTAGAGAAGGTACTAACCCCCATGGACCCAAAAGAGTATGGGTACCAAAGACCACCCTCCTTTATTTGATGTAGGTGTGGGCTCTCACATGACGTGAGAGTAGAGGCACCTTGGAGTGGATGCGTTCCGTACTTTAAGGAAATCAATTGGATGCATCACTTTCAAGGGAAGATTTGGTGGAGATGACCACCATGTTTTGGAGACAAGGAGAGTTGCCTTCTAGGTTTTGGTAACGATTCCTAACTCCTTATTTATTATTTACATGCTTTTAATATTCATGTTTTATAGCATGTTTCATTGTCTATGGATTAGTATGTAAATATCATGTCTATTAGACATACATGTATAGTATTTGAGACACACATGCTTATATGAACCATACTTAGTGTTCTCACTTTTGTTTAAGCTATAATGTACATCATGAATCTAATACATGTGAATTTACATAGTAATCATGTTTTAGTCTTATCATGATGATTTTTGTTTTGATGCTTCATGAAGATTACTTGTTTAAATGTTAGTTTTTCACTAAACTAGTTATATACTTGTGCATATAGTGGGCCACAAATAAATCTATATATGTTGGGCTTGATTGCTTATTTGAACCCATTGAATGTGCTAGTATAGTCTAGTTTTGATGATTCATACATTTCAAACTTGTATTCCATTTTTGATTTGTTTTATGAGTTTTCACTTCATGTATATGTGTGTATTGCCAAACTTTGAGATATACATGTATACCCCTTGAGTCATTTGTCTTTCATGCAAATCTATATATGGACTCAAATTGTGTTTAGGGATATGTATGTATACTTGTTGTGTTGACAATTAATACATATACCTTGAAATGAAATTTGATTTGGTAAAGATTTTGTTTTTCTTGATTTTGTGTTTTAATTGTTTAACTTCATGTATATGTCTATCTTGTCCAACTATTAGATATACATGATTATCCTTTTTGAGCCACGTGCCTTCATGCACATATAATTTGTGGACTCTTTATGTTTTGGATATGTATGTATACTTTAGTTGTATTAGACATACATATGCCTTGAAGATTAAATAGTTTAGATGATCTTTGTGTTTTCATGTTTTCATGATTAAGGAATAATTGAGCTTAATGAAAAATTTTCATGATTATGATATTCACACTTTATTTGTACACTCACATTTATTGCTTGCTCATGTTTTATTTTCATGAGTTATATTTATGCTTAATTGAATTAGAGTGTTGATTATCATGTGAATTTCATGTTTCATGAAAAATTATTTTATTTTTTATTCCTTGCTTGAAGGATTTCGTACTAGTTTATAACTTTTTCTTATAACTAGTTACGGTATTCTTCATTAGGTAGAGTTTTTCAAACAAGACTTATTTTCAAATCTATTTTTTGAAAGCCCCTACCCTTAACGGGAGGTTGGATGGGAGTCCATGCCTTGTATGCTTATATTGAAAATCTTCTTAAACTTGTGCATGAGATGGGAGGATATTGTAATATAATGTATACACTTGAACTTATTGTTATGTCAATTGGTATCATTGAACTCTTTCATTGGTATCAATTTGATTCTTTGGTATACTCATATATTTGTTTATGTATGTATGCTTCAATTTCAATGGTATCAATTCTATTGGTATCTAATTTTCACACATATATGTTTTATTTGTGTTAAAAAATATCACAAATTTTAGTTTTTGTTTACTCAAGCTCTAGCATAACCCAACACCTTGAGCTTCAACTATTACTTCAATTGATTCATTTTTCAATTGGTATCTTTATTCAAGCTTATTTTTTAAATTAAAAAAAAATATGCATAGGATTGTTAAAATAAGAGTATTCATAGTTTTTGTTGGTATTTCATAAAGGGGGAGAAAATTTGATTTTCATATTTCAATTGGTATTTGTATTTCCACTCCCTTACTTTATGATAAAAGAAAATAGTCATTTCAAATTATTTATATGACTTAAAAAGAAAATACTATCTTTTGATATCAAGATGTTTTGTGTTTTAATTGGTATCTAAAATTTTGTTTTAAAGAAAAATACAAAAGTTTTGATTTGTATTGATTATATGCAAGGGGAGCTTAACATCTCTTCTACATATAGATTCATGATGAGTGTATCTTGTATTGAAGAGCTTAACATCTCTTCTTTATGTGGTACACGTGTGTAGGGGGAGCTTCACATCTCCTTTTATTCATTACATAATGTGTGTTATGTGAATTAGGGCTTAACATCCCTCTTTCATGTAATGCATATGTGTAGGGAAGCTAACTTAGCGTCTTCCTCTTCATGAATGTATATAGCATATAACATTTATTGATTTTTGTATATTTTCAATTGATATCAAGATGCTTCATTGACATATTTTTCTATTGATATCATGTTGTTTAAAGTCACCCCTTATTGACTTTGTTTTTGTTCTAGACAAAAAGGGGAGAACATTGGTTTTATTGTTTTTGATTGACAAAAAGGGGGAGAAAGATTTTTACCCCTCATTTTATTGTTTTGATTGGTTACCCCTTTGTTGATGATTGACAAAAAGGGGGAGAAAGATTTTGAGTTTTTGAGTTTGATATATGCATATTTATGTCTTTGCATATATTAAGTTTAATATTAATTGGTATCTCTAGAACATGTTTTGTTTTGAATATTTCATTGGTATCTAGAGCATCTTGTTTATGCATTGTCATTCATGCATATTTATGTTTATTTGTTTTATGCATGAGTTAAGGGGGAGCTTCTTTGAAGCTTAACTTTAATCCATGCATATATAACTCCATGAGTTTTGTCATCATCAAAAAGGGGAGATTGTTGGCCCAATGGCCTTCCACCCTAGTTTTGATGATGATTAACTCATGTAGTTATGTTTACTAATAATCTTGTGTTGTTTAAGTTTTAGATCTATTAACAAGATATTAGTCGGTGATTAGCTTCTAAAAGGTGTTTGGAAGCTTCATAAGTGATTCCAGGGCTTAAGCTTCAAGATCACACTTTGCCTAGCCCATGGATGGAGTTTTAGAGCAAGTCAACTTGAAGATGAAGATCATCAAGAAGACTTAGGTATCCATAGTTTAGATAGTGTGTTTAGATCCATTTGTAAAGCTTAGTATAGTTGATATGCTCAAGTGCACATAACACACACGATTTATGTTTTGGATTTTGGTTTTCATGAATAGTAGATCAAAACAAGCTTACTTTATTCCTATGTATATTAGATATGTTTTAGATATACATTCATGCTTTAAACTTGCTAGACAAACTTATTTTGATATTGCTATTCATGTGTTGAAAAATCAAGTTTGGAAAAATACAAGTTTGGTTTTTGATAAATTGGCAAGACACAAAAATGAATTGATATGTTGATATATTGTCTTGAAATTTTTATCACACGCTTATGTTTCAATGTAAAATGATAAAACAAGTTTTATGGAATTTTCAGAAAAGATAAAAGATTTTTCTAAAATATTTTAACATGTTTTTCTGACCCAGATTTCTGTTCCAGGCTTCAACCAGTCGACTAGTCAACCTGACCTAGTCGACTTGGGTGAAGACGGTCGACCGGGACGGTCGACCAACGTGCACAAAACTGTGCACGTTTGGAGACATTGGGACGGTCGACCGTACGGGTCGACCGGAATGAGAGCAGAGCTCTCTGTTTGTTTGGGTCGACCGGGCCGGTCGACCGCAGTTGCCCAACGGTCATATTTCTGACCGTTGGCGGTCGACCGGGCCGGTCGACCGCCGCCTGTCAGAACTGCCAGCTCAGCTCTAACGGCTAGTTTTGTTTGGGGCTATAAATACCCCATCTCTTGGGCTGTTTTGTCAAGGTTTTCAAGAAGAAAAATTTCAGTGTTTCTCTAGTGTTTAAACAAGTTTTCAAAATAGTTTTTGGGCTTTAATCTTCTCATCTTTATTGTTTTAGGTTTTTGGAAAAATCAAAGAAAAATAGGTTTTTGGGATATTGCTTTAGATCTTCATTTCTATCATATTGCAAGTGTTTTCCCAAGGATTTTTCTTTGTTGCTTGTTTTCCAAACACCTAGTTTTCCACACTTGAGCTATCACCTATCCTATTCTATTAGGATCTTATTTTTGTGGAAAAAGAAAAGAGAGAAAAAGAGAAGTGTTTGAGGTTAAGCCTCTTTGTTGTAAACCCTTCTTGCTTTTGTTGTATCCATCTTTGGCAAAGGTTGATCGGAGTGGTATTGTTTTAGATCCCTCTTCGGTAGAGGTGATTGTGTTTGTATTGGCTACGGGCCTTATCCCTCTTCGGTAGAGGTGAATTGTGGTTGTATAGCCTCGGTGGCTTTGTAAGGTTGCGAGAGGAGTTCGGTACTCCTATAGTGGATTGGAAATCCTACACGGTGGTGTAGGCGGGGATGTAGAGCAAGGTGCTCGAACCTCGAAACATATCTTGGTGTTTGCGTTTTGATCCATTGTCTCTCTAACTCTCTCTCTCTCTTTACATTTGTGCAAAGCATCATACCCATCATCATATCATATTTGCTTGTGTTGAGCATATTTCAAATTGTCATATCATATCTATTTGCTTGTGTTGATTGCCTTGCATCTTTCATATTGTTGTATATCCATTAGATGCTTGGCTTGCTTGTGTGTGTGCCTCACTTGTACCTAATCAACAAGAGCTTCACATTGCACCTCAACCCATTCAAGGGAATCAAGAGGAGTTAGTCCAGAGCCCTTCATGGGGAATTCGGCTACACTTGTTGATTGTATTAAGTGTGTTGCAAGATTTGCATTAGCTTCCGCATTTAGCGCACTTAGTTTTGCATTTAGTTCTACATTAGCACTTACACCTATTCACCCCCCCTCTAGGTGTTTTTCACCCGGGACGCGGACCCTTTTGCCTCCCCTCTTCTCAGAAGCCTTCCGTTTCAACCGCTGAGAAATTAACTTCACACCAGAGCTGTTGGCCTTGAAATCGAGGGGTGTGGAGTTGGAAGTTGTGTACCACTGGCAGAAGCACAGGGTCATTTGAAGATTGGGACTCTTCAATGGCGTACGCAGCCGCGCCCCAGTACCGCCTGCAGTAAAGAATCGCCAGGCACGGGCCCCGTCAATAAGACTCCCCATGAAGGCCAAATCAGGATTGGGGTTGCCCACATACAGCTGGTCGTACCCAAACTGCCGAGCAAACCGGCTGGGGACATAAGGTTCCAAATAGCAGGTATCCCCGCTTCTGTACAATAAGTGTGAGGGCCGGATGCTGACCAGCCACTCAAAAACTCCCCGGCTCAGAGAAGACCGCCCTTCCCCCGCATCTCGGAACTCCTCGTCGTATCCTGCACCCCGAATACGGGGAAAACAGCGGAAGAGACCGTAAACGTCATATCGACGCACCAATTTACGGGCCTCAGCCACGTATTTCTTCAGCCACGAACGCCCTTCGAATCGGCGGAGGAGCGCCATTCGAACACCTTGCGGAGGGCCTTCTCCACCTCCAATCAGCGAAGGACAATGTAAGGCAAACCACGCCATCAGATAGGTGTAGGGCAGACCTATCCTAGGATTGGGTCCGTCACAAGGCAAAATGGCTCCCTTTCCACGCTTCGTCGGCGGCGGCCTGCAAAAAGCCTCCGTTAATGCACGGAGGCCTCTTTGAATGCAGCACACCATGGCCGGGAGAAGACCCAGACGGCGACCATGGACCAAACGAACGGCGGGCAGCAAAACATTCGGATGAACGATGTCACCCGAAGAAGATGGCACTACGCATTTCTTTAGCCGACGGTTAAGAAACCGGCCAGCAGTGCCTCCCGAGACATAGGCTGACGAGCCTGATGATGGAAGCTCCGAAGGACATCACCCTTCTCATAGGGACCATCGTCTTCAGTTATGACAAGATCCCTTTGAAGGTGCATCTGCATCCGTTCAAAGATATCCCCATCAGCAACTCCACAATGTGCTGCTTCAGGAGCATTCCTCATATCCGGGAACAAGTAATTCCCCCAGCTCTTCAAGCTACAGGAAGTGCCCTTGCTGCCACCATGGATGCCGGAACAAATGTGCAAGTGGCACATTAACTCTCGATAAGTCTCGAATAAGGCAGGATCCTGCTTCTCCAGAAGAGCCAACTCCGCCTCGCACGGAAAGTATTCTTCATAAGGGAGAGACCCAAAAGGCAAAGCAGAGATTTCCCACATCTCATGCAAGGCCATGCCCAACTCGCCGACAGGGGTAAAGAAAGTCCCTGAAGCTGGGCAATATAATTCAAAGATGGCGTAAAAGCACGCCACATTCATCTTAATGCCGTGGCAGGTCGCCCTGACGGCCTCATAGAGGTTCAGCCTCTCCAAATCCTCCTCGAAATGAGCAAGGATGTAGGTAGTCAAATTCACCCACCACGTCTTCGAAGGGTGAATCCAGCCTGGAGTTCTGAAGTCAGTGGCCGGGTAGTTCCCATTGACCTTGCAGAATTGGTTGCCAAAGGTCAGCGCCACTGCGGGATTTTCTCCCACTGGGATCTCTCGCGACACATTCCCAGGATGTAAACCCATTATGCAATAAGGAGGTCCCGCTCTTGCATAACCAGGAGACTGAAGTGCCAATCTCCCTATGTGGACGGAGTCAGTATTTCGGCTCACATCCCATGCCATCTTCGAGCCTGCGTCACACACTGGAAGGAAGACAAAGAAAAATGTCGTCTGTTGGATGGAAGGTAAAACTTCTCATCACCCAACTGGAAGATCCATTGCCCTTCTCCGGCCTTGTAGTTGGTGATCAGGATCTGGCGCGGCATCCCCAAACATGAAGTCAGGCTTCCTATAAGTCCGACGGTCAACATCTTCAAAAGGAGCCGTAGTCAGAATACTCCTCGTGGTGTGCTGGTCACCACCGTGAATAAGCGTGTCTCGAACAAGAGAGCTCTGCTCACTAAACAGAGAAGCTTGCCCTTGAAATTGCAAGCTGATATTGCCATCAACTCCGCTGGTCATCCCAAACAGATTGTTCAAGGGACCGGGAATGTAGTGCACTGCAAGAATAAAACGAACTATGATTAGTTCACCAGCCAAGCGAACATGAAGACATAAATTTCACCAAGGCATAGTCTCGCCCAGTGAGCAAAATCAGCAAGGCGATAGCATCAACAAAGCTTAATCTCATGGACAAGTCTGCATCTTGTAGAAAATGCCCAAGTATTAACTTCGCTTAAGCAGAAAGTGGTATAGCCCTAAGGGCTGACGTCATCAAAAGGGCATTATGGTCAAAAAACCATTCTTGACGGCCATGATCGAAGGGACAGACCTGTATCCTGTTCCTCAACAGGACGAAGACAGCCCAAGCAATAGCTTCGTACAGAAGCTTAGACAAGAACTGTTCAGTTCTTAGTTCCCCGTCCAAGAAAATAAGGGAAATTCAGGGAAACAGATCCCTAATAAAAACAGATCATGTTCAATCGTTCTGATAGCCAAATATCGGCTTTAAAGAGAGACCGCAGTCTCTGATCAGAAGGGAAAGTCCCTTACCAGCGACTGGTCGTTCGATGACCGGAGGAGGAGAAGGACCCTCCGTTGCAGAAGTTGCCACTTCTTTCCCCGCTCGTCTTTTGGGCGCCATTAAAGAGCTGCGAAAGTTCTCAAAGCTTTCTAAATAAAGAGGAAAGGAAAGAGGAAGAAGAAGAATCAAAAGTTCTCTGAAAAAAAGATCTGTTCTTTCTCAGCCCGATCGGGCTTTTATAGGCCAATCAGCGCCTGAAACGATGCCTCGAAAAGGGCACGGGCCGCTGTTTCAATTTGAAACGTTGCTTAAAGCGCCTTCCCGAGAAGCGCGGACTCAGCCACTAAGGCTTAACCTCGCCAATGAGTCAAAGTGCAAACTTCGCACAAGTTCATCAAGAACTTCACCGAAAAGATTGCCTTAGCCCACTAAAGGCACAGTTCGCCGATATGCCAGCATCATGCGAAGCTCATTCAAAAAGGACCCTATCCTTAACTCTGCACAAAGTTTAGCCCCGCTATGGCCAAATTCTCAATGAAGGCAGGCAAAAATCAGATGAGCAGAAAATGAACTTTCATTGATTTAAGAGGAAAGGTACATTGATACTACATCAAAGTTGTATTTTATACAACAGATTCAGTTGCTCAGCAAGATCATTTGCGCAAAAGGCATACAAGTGATTTTATCTGCTTTCAAGCCAGACCAATTGGACACGAAAGGCCTTCCTCCTGCACAAGGCCGTAACCAGTTGTGTCACGAGGACAGGGCCATAATTTTCCACATAATGGCAGATTTTGCCACCAGGAAGCTGGATCACCTTTGATGAAAATTGGCAATGAACTTATCGCCGCCAACACGATAGATCACCTATAATGGGAATTGACAGTGATGTCAGTGATCTCACAGGTGTGACGTCCGCTTTCCCGAAGTGGATCATCTCAGATAAGTGACCACCAGCCTCACCTCAGAACGAATCATCTCGGATAAGAGGCTGCCAACAGCCTCTGGGACACACATCAGCTGCCCCAGTTTGTTCCTCCTGCTTAAAAGTAAAGCTTCAACTGGGGAAGCATAAGGCAACTTTTCGGTCTCTTTCATCAAGTCACAAAGTTGGCGAACATAGCTCACTGCAATGCAAAGTTGGAGCAAGTTAGCAGTTAAACACAGAAGACACTGCAAAAGCGCTAAAGCCGAATTCTTTGAGGCAAAACAATCCGATTTCAGTTAAAGCAGAGGATAAGCCTCGCTCGCACAGCAGTGATGGGCTAGCTCAGCAAACGCCAAGTCCTATCCTCGCCTATATGGCTAAGCCAGACTGATCCTATGGGACACAGTCTTAGCCTCACCTATATGGCAAGACTGGCTCAACCTTGAATATACCAGGTCCCAAGTTCTGCCTATGTAGTGGACTTAACATACAATGATCTTTCTGTGATCAAGTCAGAATGATAGCTTCGTTACGGAAGATATGTCAAAATCCTTCTCTGCAGGCCAGTCAATTGCAAGATGAAGAGTAAGGGAAACTAATCCCTGAAGCAACTGTTAAAGCTGAATTAAGGGAGATGCATTCCCTAAAATCGGTGAAGTCATTGAATGATCAAGACTTACCGGTCCTTGGCCGGATAATGACCAGAGTGGGCATTCCCACTAGTTCAGAGATATGAGTATCTCTCTCAAACTAAGAGAAGAGGAGAAGAGCAGATCACTTCTCTTCAGAGGACCTCAAGTGTCCTATTTATAGGCCCATGGCCTGAGCGCTGCCGCCTCAAGCGTGGAAGCACGAGCACATTCAAGGCATTTATTGCGCCTTGAGAAAAGGGACGGTTTCCCTCGGAACCGTGCAAAGGAAGAAACGTCTCTCTTATAAAGGCACTCATGGCGCCTTGAAGAAAGGGAATATCCTCCCTTGGAAACGCGCGAGGGGAGAATATCTCCCTCGATCAGTGCGAGAGAAGAAGTAATCCTTCTCGTAACCAGCCCACGGCAGTTGGCCTCGGGAAAGCGACAGATGTTCCAGAGCGAACCTACCTAGCCGCGAAGCTACCCAGACGCGAGTCTACATGATTCCTCGTCGAATCTACATCCCAAAGCAGGATCCAAAGCGAAGCTGAACTCAACCATCATGGAGACGTTCATACTCCCACACACCACCAATCAAAGCAGTTCAAAGTATTTCGAAGTCTGGACTATTGCAGACTTTCGAAAACTTTGAAGGGGGTCTTGTTGACACTTAAAAAAGACAAGATTCTTATTGGTCTGAATAATGTCTAAACTTGTTGACATTTACAAAAGACAAGTGACAGACGAGCTGAAGACCAGTTTTCACCCATTTCCGAGGGACAGGGAAGCAACTTGGACTCCACTGATCCAGTAAGCAGACAGTGAACCCGGATTATTTCTAAACAGACCTCAGCAGGTCTAAGATGCTAGCACTTAGCATTACATGAGCCCAAAGGGATAGCCTCGCCTGAGAGGCTAGTATCACCCGACTTCGCCATAGCATCTATTACATAATAAATCGTTTCCAATTCAGGTAGATTTTTTAAATGATGAATACAGGACACCAAGTGGAGGAATCAGCGAAAGCTATCAACACGAAAGTTGTAGATCTTCGAATTATCTTTCCATAGCATCTTGAATGATTTTGTTCGGAGTCCTGTCGCTAAAGTTATGGCCAAAATACCGCAACATATTTGGAAAGCAACCCTCAATCTTTGACAAATTGCGTGAGTTTATTGCTGAATGTAACCAGATTCCTCTTTCTCTTTCTTTTACCTGTTTCCTGCAACAATTCAATCAACTATACCCGAGTAGCATTATTTATATACATATAATAGATAATTAGGAGCATAAAAATGATATAAAATCGTGCTGATCAAATACCCCCACACCTATCTTTTGCTAGTCCTCGAGCAAAACTTATAAAAAGAAAAAGAAAAACTAGACTACCCTAACTCACTTTCGTAGGAATCACGGTTGCACTTAGCATGTGCAACAAGCCGTTAACCCCTAGGTTACCCTAGAGGACGAGTTTTGTCTCGTGAGGGTTTTCAGTGGATTACACCCACAAAATCCAAGAAAGTTAGAGATTAAGAAATAAATAAAAGTAAAATAAGGATAACCGAAAATCAAGAAAAGGAAAACAATTCTCTTTTTTTTTTTTTTGTGGTAACTAGTTAGTAAGATCATCAATTTCCAAGAGTTTCCTTTTCAAGTAAAATCTCAATTCAAGAAATCATATTGGTTATAAATAAAGTCTCAAATCCAAAACTTTACACCACCTGTCTTAAGTTTCAGATCCTATGTACCCCGTGATCGTGATGTAGTTCTTAAGCTTGGGAATATTTAATTACAACTTTCATATTTTTTTTTTTTTTTTTTTCTTCTTTTTTTTTTTTCTTTTTAACTATCTTTCGCGTAGATACCGAGGCTTCCTGAGGCCAAGGTACCTACCTAATTGATAATCAAAATTATTATATTTTTATAGTGTCTTGTCCTCTTAGGCTTTCTCAGCTACCCATATAGCGAGCTTTGGGTCAATGCTCCCAAACCAGATGGTCTTAGGGCAATAAGTGTAAAGATACTCCTACGGACTTAATTACTCAAGCAACTGAGGCCATAAGACAAGACTTATTAATATTTATTTTATTATATAATACTAATATTTTTTTTTGTTCTTTTTTTTTTTTTTTTTAGTTGCAATCAATATCCCAAGCCTATGAACTAGTAGTGTGAGTGCTGTTGGGTACATAATCACTTAGACTAAGTTTAGATGGTATGTCCGTTTTAGATTCTAATCTTTATTTTAAGATTTTATAATTCTTTCATCTTGATCTTACCCTTAAAATTCACTCATGGATACTAAATCACTCACATACTAGCTACTCATTTTCAGAAAATTTTCAAATTTTTCACATTTTTTTTAAGACTCTAAAGTGAAAAGAGAAATAAAGTGAAAACCCTAAAACTAAAACAAAACCAAAAAGACTCCTAAAACAAAAGAAATATGAATCTCCCCCCACACCTAAACTGTGCCATGTCCTCATGCATACTTGAATACAGAGATAGAAAGAATATGGCATGTAATTTACACATCCAAAACGTGCACACAATCATGATGACCATACATTCCAAGCATACAAAAGATATACAAATATAAACAGTATGCTAGAATTAAAAATACTCACAGTGCACTAGGAAATCAAGTTGTCGAATCCACGAGAATTCTCCATGTGTGTGGTGGATGCCTCCTTGCTTATCCTGTATCACTTGTAATAAACTCGGCACAAAGGTAAGAGAAAAAGATACATAAGACAACTCTTTAGACACCAAAACTATATTGACTCAATTGACTAAAAGAGAAATATACAGACTCACAGACTCAAAAGAAAAAAAAGAAAAAAGAAAAATAAATAAATAAATAAAATTAAAATTAGTATACAAATGTATAAAGTTACATCTTCCCTCACACCTGCCTTAATCTATGACGGTTCCCCCCCTTGAACGCTTTCCACTTTCGAGGTGGGTTCTTTTTAATGAGTTGACGTGACTATTAGAATCCTTCATCATTTTAGCACAACCTCCTTTAAACTTGATCATCATATTCTTTTTCTTTATCCTCTTCCTCTTCTGCTTTCTTCTTTTCAGCAAGTTAGAAAGATGACTCACTCCCGCAACATTAACTCCTAGCCCAATCTTATTATCTTCACTTTCATGTGAGCAAGCTTGATCAATAGCTAAGAATTTGAGTTCATCGTCAAATATCTCTTCAAAACGTTTATCAAAGAATCCTATGGGGAATGTGTGTCCATCCAATTCATCCAGGAGTAAAAGCTCATCCTCAAAGATCTTTTCAAAGCTTTGTTCGCAGTATTTACAATCATAATTTATTGACTCGTTGTCAATATGATCGTCCGCCATTTCTTGAATCAGGGATGACACATGATTAACCTGTTAATTTATTTCTTCAAACATCCTGATCTCTTCCTTACATAGCTCGTCAAAACTTTGGTGAGTACACCCAAAGTCTGAATCCATATGATCATCCTCGAATTCATTTGATCGACTTTGAATCATATTTACTTCAAAGAATTCAGTTGATGGCTCACTTTTTTGCCCTTCAAGGTTGAAGATATTCAGATCAACTGTCATATTTCCAAATGTGAGTTTCATTAAACCGCTACGACAGTTGATCAAAGCATTCGAAGTTGCTAGGAAGGGTCTACCCAAAATCACAGGAATTTGCCCTCTTGGGTTCTCTACAGGTGCAGTTTCAAGAACGACAAAATCAACTGGAAAGATAAATTCACCGACCTTAATTAGCACATCTGCAATCTCTCCTAATGGAACTTTAACTGACCTGTCAGCTAGTTGTAGAGTGACTTTTGTGGGCTTCAACTCACCCACCCCTAACTGCTTGTAAACCGAGTAAGGGAGCAAATTTACACTTGCCCCTAAGTCTAACAGCGCCTTGTCAATAACAGTTGTTCTAATTGTACAGGAAATAGTTGGACATCCAGGGTCCTTATATTTCACTGGAACGCTACTCTGGATTATTCCACTGATATTTGCTGCTAGAAAGATCTTCTTTGGCGTTTGATGTGCTCTCTTCTTAGTGCACAAGTCCTTCAAAAATTTAGCATAGGATGGGACTTGTTCAATAGCGTCCAGAAGAGGAACATTCACTTTCACTTGCTTGAAGATTTCTAGAATCTTCTCCATCTGCGCCGTGTGTTTCTTAGGTTTTAATCGGTTAGGAAATGGAGCTGGTGGATCATAAGGAGGCTCAGTGATTTGCTCAGTTTCTTTATCTTCAGACTGATCTGCGCCAGAAGATGATGGATTAGCCATGGGGAGAGGGGAATTAGTTTGGTCAGGCATCACCACCTGATTGTCAACTTCCTTTCCAGATCGCAAGGTATGAATTGCATTGATTTGAGCATGACTGGACGAACTTGCTCTTGTATCTCTGGGATTAATCTCAGGTTGGCTGGGAAAGGTCCCTCTTTCCCTTTCACTCATTTGAGACGACATCTTACTCATTTACAATGTGAGTTGTTGTATGGCTTGTTGATTAGACTGCAACATCTGTTGATTGGACTGCAACATCTGATTCGTCGATTGCATAAATGAGTTGAAGTTCTTCTCCATGGTGTTCAACTTCTGATCACTCCCAAATCCTGGTGGCGGCATTGATGGTTTTGCATATGTTGGAGTGGATTGCGGTGCCACAAAGGTCGGTTGTTGTTGTTGATACTGGAATGTGTTTGGCCTCGTGTACTGTAAACCGCTTGGTTGAGAGATGCTTGTTGCCCCTCCTTGATTTCCTCCTCCTTGATTCCATGAAAGGTTAGGGTGATTCTTCCACCCTGGATTGTATGTTGGTGCATATGGATCATTCCTTTGTTGCTGATAAGTGGCGTTTAACTGTTGTCCCTGACTATTCATTAGTGGGTTTGGAAGGAATGGGCAATCTTCCATGACATGAGTTGGAGATTGACAGTTAAAGCAACTTGGTACAGAGGTCTGATTCACTTGATCGAACTGCTGAGGAGGAGTCCCCTTGCTTTCCAACACTTCAATCCTTCTCATCAGTGCAGCCATCTTTGCTTCAGCTGCAATGGAGTTTTCGATCGAATGTATGCCACTCCTCGATGTGGTAGTTGAGTTTGTGGTTGGTGGCTTCTCATTAAACCCTTCCCATTGCATGGTTTTCTCTGCCATCTCTTCGAGGAATATCCATGCATCCTCATCTGTCATCCTCATGAAGTCACCGTGGCTCATGGATTCAAGAAGGGTTTTCGAGTTGTAATCGACGCCCTCGTAGATTATTTGACAGAGACGCCACTTTTCTACGGCATGATGGGGACATTGAGTTAGAAGGTCCTTAAACCTTTCTAAGTATCTCCAAAATGGTTCTTTGTCCCGTTGTCTGAATTGATTTATCTCAGATCAAATCCTTGCAGTCTTGTGCATTGGGAAGAATTTCTTTAGAAAGACTGCGACAAATTCCGCCCACGTTGTGATTGAGTTGATGGTCAGGCTATACAACCACTTTTTAGCATTGTCCCGAAGTGCAAATGGAATAAACCTTAACTTGACTCCATCTTCACTCAGCTGCCTAATTTTCATCATTGCACACACCTCCTCAAATTCATTGATGAACATATATGCATCTTCAGATTCCAGTCCGGAGAATTTGGGGAGCATAGTGATATATTGTGGCTTCAACTCGTAGTTGTTCTCAGTGGCTTCTGGCAATCTGATGCATGACGGGTGTGATGATCGAGGAGGGTAACATCGGTCCATGAGGACCATTGGTGGAACAGGGTCAGTCATCTTGATCTCGTTCGTATCTATACTGACAAGACGTCCTTTTGAGTCGCGTTCCCAAGCTGACATGTATCAGCGTAGGAATAGAGTTGGAATATGTGATGCTTGGGTAGCACTGAATTTTTTTTTTTTAAATTTTTTTTTTCGGTAGACGTGCTAAGACTAAAGAGGACACCGATCCCCGGCAACGGCGCCAAAAACTTGATGGGGAGATTCTGTCTCCTCGTTTTAAAATTACCGCAAGCGCACGGTCGTTCGATGTAGCACTTGAGGGTCGGTCCACAGGGATGGTGCTTCTAGAATCCTAACACGAACGAAGCCAATTGGTGGAGAAAAATGATAAGTTGATGTGAACTCAGTTAAAGAAAAGAGTCATGTACCTAGGGTTGAATCCCCTAAACTAGCCTCAAGCGGTCAAGCTCGGTCTATCTACTAGATCGTTACAAATCACCAAATTCCTACTTCTAACAGGGGTATTAATTCTGAATACTAGATCTAAGCACAGGGTATTGTTCAATTACATGATCCATCAAAGATAGATAAATTGACAACTTCAATAACACATGAAAAAGAACATTACAACTCTAAGTATGGATCATTAACTCTAAACACATACCCTGTCAAATATCTAGTGGTTTTAGAAATTAGCACCCTAGAAGTCGTAGGTCAATAGATGAGTGTACATCCCTAGATCGGAGAACTAACTTGGTTCACAAGAATTTAGCCTAGGTTCATCTCCCTAGGTACATGATGATAATTTAGTTACACATGTCCAAGTTCATAATCAACTAAACTAATTAAATCAGTTAAAATTATCTAACTTTAATTAAACAATTAATTGAAACTCTAATTAATTAAACTAATGAAATTAACTAAAATAAATAAAAATAATAATTAAAACCCTTACCTTGCAGTAACCGGTCTTCACTGCAACTGGGCAGAACCTGCACCTGCAGGTGGAGGGGACGGCGCTCCAATCACAAGCCGCCAAGGGCTTGTGCTCCTTGCGCAAAAAGAAGGCACCTGCTCCTTGTTTTAGGCGCCAGAGGCCTCAATTCAAAAGCAAGGTGCAGCCTTGCCTGCAGCCTTGCCTTCCCTGTCCAATGAGCAGAGAGAGAGGCGCAAGTGCCTCTCTCTTTTGCTTTGTCCTCTTCTTTATTTTTTTTTTCTGGTGATGGGCGGCTGTCAATGACGCCAATTGCACATAGAGAGAGAGAGACAGGATAGAAGGAGTTCTTCACGGATCAGTCGATCAAAAACAGGGAACGAAAATTTTGCAGAGAGACGAAAGAGAGATGACCCAAAAATTCAGATCTGAAAATTATCCGTACAAGTGAAAAAAAAACTCCAAAAAAAATTCCTTTATAAAAACCCTAGCTGCCGGCCTCCTCAAACCACAGCCCTCTCTATTCCTTATATAATAAGGAATTTTTTATAGAAAGGTCCCTTGAAATACATCTATTACATAATAAATCGTTTCCAATTCAGGCAGATTTTTTAAATGATGAATACAGGCTACCAAGTGGAGGAATCAGCGAAAGCTATCAACACGAAAGTTGTAGATCTTTGAATTATCTTTCCACAGCATCTTGAATGATTTTGTTCGGAGTCCTGTCGCTAAAGCTATGGCCAAAATACCGCAACATATTTGGAAAGCAACCCTCAATCTTTTGACAAATTGCGTGAGTTTATTGCTGAATGTAACCAGATTCCTCTTTCTCTTTCTTTTACCTGTTTCCTGCAACAATTCAATCAACTATACCCGAGTAGCATTATTTATATACATATAATAGATAATTAGGAGCATAAAAATGATATAAAATCGTGCTGATCAGCTAGTTTCCGGATTCAAACAGATTCGATTCAATCTGCTTCTATATTTTCAAGGGACGATTATACCCTTGCTCTCCCTATAAATAGCCCGCTAGGGGCACAAGAAAAAGGAGAGGAGCAATCAATCGATCGAGAGAGCTTTCCGAAGAGGATCAGAGGGCTTCTTTCTTTCTCAGAGGACGGACAGGTGCAAGAGAGAGGACTTCACAAGCAGAGGCTTCTTCACGACGCACCGTGCGTTCTTGAATTCAGAGACTTTATAGAGAATTGCTTCTCTAATCAGGGTGCTGATACCCTAAATACCTTCTTCTCAAGGAATCTCCGGAACCAGGCGAGAAGGAATTCCTAATTGAAGGCAATTTTGAGAAGCAGCAAGAGGGTTCTACCAACCTTCTGTTCTCTGATTCCCGGAACCAGGCGAGAAGGGAATCTCATCGCTCGCATCGTCAAAGGGACAAAGTGGTCGCGCGCTGACCAGACTCCTATCGGCACACTTCTCCAGAATCTCTGAGGAGATCTACTTGTAATCTTTTTAAGAATACTTGTAATTTAGCTCCTCAACCCCTTTATTGTAAGTTTTTCTCTTTGCAAATATAATGGAAAACAGTTGCGACTCTCACCGACATAATAGTTACCTGACCTTAACATGTATACACCTGATACTTGCCATGCCATGTTTAACACTTGATATCTAACCACGTTACTTGCCATGCTTGTCACTTGATATCGATACCGGTACATGCCATGCTATACTTATTATTTGATATCTGATACCGGTACTTGCCATGCTATACTTATTATTTGATATCTGATACCGGTACTTACCATGCTATACTTATTATTTGACATCTGATACCGGTACTTGCCATGCTATACTTATCATTTGATATCTGATACCGGTACTTGCCATTCTATACTTATCGCATTCTACCTGACACCTGATATAATAACACTTGAAACTTGACCTGATATTGTGACACCTGACTGATTACTGTTTTACCTGGCACCTGTATTATATTACATATTCATGACTATCTCCTCTCTTTCCTTCCGACAACTCTTTCTCCCCTCTCTCATTCCCTCTCTAATAATTATATAAATATTTATATTTATATATTTTAATATATAACTATGGGCTAGTGGCTTGCTCGTACGGTTCGCGGATTTCTCCGGTTTTTACCCGGTATTTCATTCCGGTTTCAGGCGAGTACATTTCTTACTTTATTACCATCATTTCATGTCTAATAATTATTAACTGGCTTTTAATATATGATGTCTCTTTATACAAGTTAGTATATGTTATATAAGTGATTATCATGCTTTATAAATAGCTTCCGGTCATTATTATACTTTGTCGAACCGGTATTATACTGGGTATGTCTAGATCTGCTCCCGCTTTACGCGACTTCGCCTAGCTAATTAAAAGATAAATTTATTGTTATTATAAAAATGATTGTGAAGAATTTGAGCTGTTTATGTCGTTCTCCTGTACCATATTACGTGACCGATTGACACTTAGTATTTGATGTTGCGACTCTCACCGACATAATAGTTACCTGACCCTAACATGTATACACCTGATACTTGCCATGCCATGCTTAACACTTGATATCTAACCACGTTACTTGCCATGCTTGTCACTTGATATCGATACCGGTACATGCCATGCTATACTTATTATTTGATATCTGATACTGGTACTTGTCATGCTATACTTATTATTTGATATCTGATACCGGTACTTGCATGTTATACTTATTATTTGACATCTGATACCGGTACTTGCCATGCCATACTTATCATTTGATATCTGATACCGGTACTTGCCATTCTATACTTATCGCCTGCTATCTGACACCTGATATAATAACACTTGACACTTGACCTGATATTGTGACACATGACTGATTACTGTTATACCTAGCACCTATATTATATTGCATATTCATGACTATCACTTTTACGAAGACTTGGCATGATTATTATACTATTACCAGATAATTGGTACCCCTGAGCTCCTGTACTCCTGAACTCCTGTACTCCTGAACTCTTGTATTCCTGAACCCCTGAAAAAGGGTGACTCTTGATATTATCTCCTGATATTATACTCCTGTTAATTCCCGTAGTTGGATAATCATAGTTATACTGTATACACTTGTGGATATTGTCTTTGGGCAATTTATATATATAATAAAATACTCAACTTACACTGGGGTGGGAGAAACTGATGGAAACCGGTATGATGTCATATTTATAATGGTGATATTTCTGAAGTGTCGTGTGGGGCGCGTAATGATAAGTCTCCGAAAGTAGTAGCCTGAATCTGAAGTGTCGTGTGGGGCGCGTAATGATAAGTCCCCAAAAGCAGTAGTCTGTACTCCTGAGCCAGTCCCGGGCAGAGACGGGACCCACTATAAATATGAGCCATCAGATTTATCAGTTTCCAAATAATAACTCGTCTTATTCATAAGTGGATGTATGTGTGTCGATAGCACATACAAAAGCATATGAATCAGATGAATAACATAAAACAACCAAACAGTAATAATATTAGGAACGTGTGATATTTAGTCTCTCCTATGTTCGGGTCCTGATACTCACATATCAGACCCGGGTAAGTTCTACAGAGTGCGAACTCTAGTATGGACTATCAGTGATGTGAGGCACTGGTAGAGAGGCGATTGAAATATCAAATGATATTGATTATTATTATTGGATAAATTAAAATGCAACACATTTATATTCCAGTTATAGTATTATGCTCTGAGTTAACACCTTGCTTTATGGCATATGATAATTACTCTAGACACACTATAGTTTTGTTGCTCTTAGGGCAACTCAAGTTGTATAAACTCAGACGATGGTGACATGAGGTATGTGGTATATAAATGAGGGTTCCTTATTTGGATTATCCCCTTGACGTTTCTGTTCCGTGAATCCATAATCTGAGCTTGTACAACTAATTTTTTTTCCATACATGTATTTATCGCATGTTTAACTTATTTACCGCATGTTTATACGCACCCATGCTCTTCATACTGCCTTTTATGCATGTTTTCAGTTTCAGATTCATCGATATACATGATTTACTGTCGTTTCTTTAATTTCCCTTATGTCATTTGTTATTGCTTGTACCTGCATACTTGGACCACATCACTTGATCATGTACACATTTACCCGTTATGCACGCCATTTGGCTTTATTATATGTACTCGCAGGGTTGCGTCTGATAACCCTGGATTCTCATGTCCAGATCCTAGAGACCGGATCTTGGTGGCCTTGCTGTAGCAGATCAGAGTGCGCAGCGGATCCTTCCAGGACGATCGGAGTGCAGTAGAAGCTTGAATTATCGTCACAACTCTTCCTCCCAATACTTCTCCTGTTTGGTTCTCGAGACCCCTCTTGCTGCTCGTGAGTACTTCTCAGCTTTTATATATCTCTTCATATGATGTACTTTTATATTTTCTGGTGATGTAATATTCCTGTAATATTGTATCACTCTCTGTGATAACCATGTACTTGTACTTTTCTGTTGGAATGTATATTACCACTGTGCTTCCGCCTCTGATTCTTACCTGCACTGATGCTTAGCGTATATACGTGAGGGTATTTCCGACCTGCGTATATACGTCGCAGTGACGTCTCCGTACCCGTCGGATCGGGGCGTCACACAAGCCGATTCAAAGACCTGACACGCGAAATGATTTAGAGATCCGGACCAGTTCGTGCAGTGCAAACCCGATAGTGATTCAGACCCAGAACTGCGTCATTTTATGTGAATGTTTGATTTATTTGTGTGTTTATTTGTATCATTTCATGTGATATTAGTGAGTGTATACTTATTAGTTTATTTAATTGGTATGTTTATTTTATCATTCTATGTGAGAATATATTTGTTCCCGGTATTATCCTATTATTTATGTAATTTCATTAGCGAGTATTTTGTACTGAATCTATGATTTGGATAGTATGAGAGTTTGTGGTGAATTAGAACTTCCATGATAATTATCTAATGATTGATGAGTCGACGAGGACTATTTTGTCAGATAACCATTCTTTATATGCTTGGTGGTATTTCGAGTTATTGTGTATTTTCGAGTTTTGGATGTTTTGGGAGTCTTCATATTCTGAGAGTCTTGACAGTTTTTACCTGAGTGTATCTTGAGTTCTTTATAGTTCTAAAGTTAGGGTTTGGGGCTATTTATTTCTATCATTTCATGTGTAGTCGTTTACCATTTTGGATTCGGATTTAGTTGTAATAAATCTTAAATTGTCTAGTGGTTGAATTAGTTCGTGTTTGTAGTTAATGGTAGATTTCATGTGAGTTGTTTATTAGAATTGATTATCTTTTAATTGGTGATAATTTAGATGAGGATTGGATTTTAAGGGTTGAGCATATTAATAGAAATGAGGGATTTATTGGTTGATTGAACTAATGTTGAATTTCTTGATGCTCGGATCTGCATATAGACTTAGTTAGAGTTGGAGTTGACCTAGAGTTTATATTCTTTATATTAGATCTTGATTAGTATTCAGATGGGATTAATGATTATTGGATTATTGATTGTGAGTATTATTTGGATCTATTCACTGATTAGTTTGCCTGAGTATTGATGATCTTATTGTTATTGAGTATCAGCTGTAGACTATTTTAGATACCTGAGTATTGATGATCTTATTGATGTTGAGTATTAGATATAAACTATTTTAAATTACATGCTATTCAAAAATATTCCACTCTTTATTGATGATTTCGGTATTTGTTGACTTAGTTTGATCTCGAGGATATTCAGTGGACTTCACTTCGTGATTTACTCTTAATTATCTAGTTATTCAGTTATAGATATACAGATATATTGTATTTACAATCTAGTTGATATCAGTGATCATATATTTTCAGAGTTTTACATCAGTTACAAGTTGTTAGTGAGACAACTGTGATTAGTAAGACCGTTGTGATTAGTGACTCTATATCTCTAATATTCTTCATTCAGATGTCAGTTATTAGTTGTCAGTTCTCAGTTAACAGATATAGTTATCAGTTGTGAGCTATAGCTATTATTGACATCTGTATCAGTTGGAGATATTCGGTTACTATTACACTTTATTTATATTATTTACTTGTTAATAAAAGACATCGTAACCCGGGGAAAGAGGTAATTGCCTAATAATGCATGTCGTGTATTTTGGAAGGACTTGTGATTGTATACCGAGTTATAGGTTCCATCATAGGAAACCAAAGTAGTACTGGCTACCTATTTATTCAGTTGTCAGGGCTATGCCGGACTACGGCGCCACGCCAGTTGTCTTTTGCGTGGGACTATAGTCTCAGTTATTAGGGTTTTGCGGCATGTCCTGATTCAGTGCCAGAAATATTAGACTGTGGTACCGTCATGCACGGTACCCTTTCAAAACACATGCATTACATCAGCAAGCAGTTACAACAACGATAACATTGCTTGATATGTGAGAAAATGGTTTGATATGGGATGCAACTAAGTACCACAATAATTAGGTTAATAATAATTAATAGACTAGAGACATATGCTAAGTTACACTCTCTCTGATATTAGTAGTTGTTTTAAGTGATGTCTTCTATTTACTGTTTTATACATGTTATTGTCTACTCAGTAGTGAAATCACCTAGAGGAGGGGTGAATAGGTGATGGCTAACCTAATGGTCACTTAATGACAAATAATGCGGAATTAAAAACTATTATGACCTAAACTAAACTCTTACACTAAACACCACGTATAACACAAGAGTGTTGCCGAATTCCCCGTGAAGGGCTCTGGACAAACTCCTCTAGATTCCCCTAGATAAGGGTTGAGGTGCCGCGTTGGCTCTCTTGGTTAAATACAAGTGTTAGCAAACAACCCAAGCAAGTATAACAATTTAAGCACACAAGTATATCAAGCATATAAATATAAACACTATAATTGAATGTAAGATATAGACAAGGAGATAGAGAGAGAGTGAGCAATCGCAAACACAAGGGATTTGTTTCGAAGTTCGAGCACACTTGCTCTACATCCCCGCCTTCGACACACGAAGGATTTCCACTATGCTCGATCCCAATGGATCTTTCCTTGGTGCCGCAACACCTACAATCCCTCGGACTCCCTAGTCCCGTACACACGCAAGCCCCACAAGCTTGCCGAGGCCGCACCTCAAACCAAGAGTTCACAACCGAACTCTAAACCACCGCGAGCACACTTGCCCGCCTCCTCAAGTACAAAGAAAAGATCTTTGGTGATCACAACACTTTGATCACCTAAAAGCACTATCACTACAACACTCCTATAGAATGAATAATCAATGGATGCTCAAGTGTTTGTGTGAGAAAAACAAGGAAGAGAATGGTGGAGGAAAACTCAAAGAATCACTTTAAACACTCTTGATAAAACTCTCCTTTTGATTGGAAATATTGCTCTTAATCAAGTGGAGGAAAACCTCTAAATGGTTCAGGAAAAACTGGTGAAAACCCACTTGAAAATCTTGGTAAAAAACAATGCCCAAACCCCCAAATTTATAGGCTAAGAAAAACTAGCCGTTGGGGTCTGTCAGGCCTAACGGTCGACCGTCCTCGGCCGGCCAACGGTCATATTTCAGACCGTTTGAGCCATCGGTCGACCGGGCGGTCGACCGAGCCAAGATACAGAGAGCAATCTCTCTGTCCGGTCGGCCGCCCGACCGTCCGGGCCTTTCCCAGAGAGCAGAGCTCTCTGAACGGTCGACCGGGTCGGTCGGCCGGCCATCCTGCAGAACTGGCGTGCACGTCGGTCGACCGGGTCGGTCGACCGGCTACAGCCAGATCAGAAAATTTAGGGATTTAAAACATGGTCTTTTTGGCTAAAATAAAATCCCATAAAATACTGAAAAATCTACAAAAATAGTTTTACCAATATACTTTGATAAACAAACATGCTTGCACAAAATCAAGGCATGTTATAAAAGATTTGGACTATTTTGTAATATGGAAATATTGGCTCAATTGAAAACTTGTATTTTTCTAAAAACTTGTTTTTCAAACTTATTCATGATACAAAGACAAGATATTTTGAATTCATTAAAGCATAGTGTGTATGGATATGATCCACTACACAATTAAGATGAAATATCTATGTTTTGGCATTAAGCTCTAGATATGGTTTTGGTTTAAAACATGTATATAAGAAAACACCAAAACCAAAATAGTATTCTTCAAAAATGAAAGTCTTTCCTAAACTGAAAATTCTTTTATGAAAAGACATTTAAATCAAGAGTGTGTGTGTGTGTGTGATATGTTTTTGAGCAATCCACCAACTATTCTATCCTTTACATTTTATCTAAAAAATAAAATCTTCTAAAAACTAAATCTTATACCTAGACACAAGTCTTGATCTTGAAGTCTTCCCTTGAAGTCTTCTCATCATCTAGACTTGGTCCAAAAGCAATCCAACGAGCTCGACTCCTCTTGAGTACTTGATGTGGTCTTGATGCATAGGCTCGTGAATCAACCGGTGCTAGCTCCAAATGTGACTTTAAATCCTTTGTTGAAGCTCCACACCTACTAAGATCTTGATCATAAATCTGACACTAATTAAACACAGAGATCATTAGTACTATAACTTCATGAGTTGATCATCATCAAAACTAGAGTGATGGGCCTTTGGGCCAACAAGTAGTTCATGTTAGTTTAGTAATATGTATACACATATTATGCAGGTGCACCTTTTCTTCATTTTACACACTCATTAGGTGGCTTTCTGATGACGCTGGATTTGCACATTCAGGTATAGAAGATATTTTATTCTATTGATCAGATGTTGATGAGATCGCATGCTTTTCGAGGAATCTGGAGTTTCTCTCTGTTGATCATCGGTACTTTTGCCTCTCCTTTAATCATGTTATTTCCTGATTCTCTGTATATTGGATTCAGTCATCATTCCATTCCTGCATTCTTATATTATTATGTGTGGACATAATATGTAGTGTTGCAGTGATTTGATTTATCATAGTAGATCTATATAGCTTGTTCATGTTACTTAAGCCTTAGCGCGTATGTGTGGGGTATTTTTCTTGCGTATATGCATCGTCGACTCTCGTCGCATATCTATTCCAGCGTATTTTTGGACGCGGGTCGTGACAGAAACCTTAGCGAAGCAACCCTTGACTTTGAAGAATTGGATGTCAGGAGTTCTCCCTTTCCAACATTCATAGGGAGTAATGTTGGAATCTTTTTGGAGAACACTATTGAGAATGAAACATGAAGAAAAAAGAGTTTCTCCCCAAAGATTTTTGGGTGCACCTGAGCTACGTAACATGTAGTTCACAATGTCCATCAGTTTTCTTTTCTTTTTTTCAGCTACACGTTAGAATTGTGCTCTTGGCAGAATCATATCATATCATTTGAGGCATACTCACCCAAGATCGGATTTTAGGAGATCTTCCTTTCAAGTTAGTTTTCAGCTTTGGCTTTATACACCTTGAATCAATCGATGACCTCATCCTTGAATTTGAGAAGATAGGTGTAAAAGAATTTGGAGTAGTCATCAATGAACGTCACAAAATATCTTCTATT
>JAVJIF010005011.1:45000-64470 GCA_038442645.1 Agave tequilana | reverse complement strand
TCGTCAAACCCGCGTCTTACCTGTTAATTCAAGAAACCGCGTCTGAAGATCAAATACGGGCATGAGCCCGCGTTGGCGGTTCACATTCAAAAGAGACTTAAGAGTTAAAAAGAACTCTGTAAGCCCCTTTAATGGCAGAAAACCAGGTCAGATGATTTTACTACCTAAAATGGGGCCCTCCTGCGTGGAAGGACCACCAATTTGAATCTCCGGAGCGACAGCGCTCGAGGACGAGGAAACGGATTTAGTCTTTGGTGCCATTTCGACCATAAGATCAGTGTTGAAGACGTGTGAAAATGAAAAAAGCATCGAGCTTTTTTTAGTCCTAGATATAATGCTCAGCGAAGAAGAAGAAGAGTCTAATGATGACTCTTGAAAGACTGTTATTTTATAGGCACAGTGATCCGCAGAGATACGCGGCGCTTGGCTTGAGGCCTAATCCCCGTCCGACGCGTGGCATGCGTCTTAAATATGGCGCGAATTTCGCGCATCAAAGGAAAGATGTCCCTTCAACTCCACCAGACATGTGGCAACGCGCCCAAAAACGCGGACTCGCATTTAACAAAAACCGCGTCCCCTCAAAAGTCGCGCCTCTTCAGCAAGACCAAAGTCGCGCCTAGTCAATAGAGTGAAAGCCATGTCTTCACTTTACAGATCGGGTCCCTCCAAGAGCTGCGTTTCTTCAACAAACTAATAGATGCGTCCCCACTCCAAGTGAGGATTGCGCCTCCAAAGTAACATGACCCCTGCGTCTACAAGACTTGCATTCAGTCTTTACTTCTGCAAATCAGTTCAACAGTACACTAGCACAAGCAGGCGATGTTCACCCCTGATTCAAAGTACACCAACAACCAGCTCAGAGCACTGAGGAGGTCTGAACTGCGTATCTAGATACTCACCACAATCATCTCTGGTGGCTTCAAAGGGTTTTACAGTACACTCACGAAAATCATACTCCAGATAAGATCATGCTTAGAGTATTTCAAATGATTGTCAGTCCAATCATGAGAAGTATAAATTCAACCAGAGTCCAAAGTATTTCGAAATCCGTCCCAGTCAACCGCAGATATCGAAAACTTTGGAGGGGGTTCTGTAGACTGTCTAAAAATCACTGAAGATAAGTCAGCAAAAAGTAGAATCCAAGCTCCAGATGCAAGACTAATCATCGCCACCGGAGCGGCACCAAGACGCGAGGGTTGAAACCTGCGTCTCGACATCACTGCGAGGACCACAGACGCGGGTTGAAACCCACGTCTTAGCATTATTGCAGTACCAAGACGCGGAGTCCAAAGCCGGCGTCTCACGTGAAGCTTGACACAGAATTAGAAGCTCGCGTTTCTCAAGCATCACTTCAATGGCAAGACGCATGGCTCAAAACTTGCTTCTCGGTTATAACTGCCCTCATTACTGGGTCAATTACAGCCCACGTAATGAGGGAGTTAACCCCCATTGTGGAGCGTTTTTAGGGGACACGTTACCCCCTGAAAACCTCTATAAATAGCCTAGTTTGCTATGGAAGAGAGGGTCGAAAAAAAAAAAGGTCGGATAATTCTTTGTCAAAAGAACTTTGGTTGTAAGCCGTAGAAACACCAAGATTTCCAGCTGAAAAGAAAAAGAGAGTTCAACTCTTCTAACAACTTGCTGCGTACAAGTTGGTCTTGCCTACACTCTCTTTGAGATCCATGGCGGACAGAAGCTGCGTTACTTCGGCTACTATCCAAAGAGATGATTTTCAAAGACGTTCACCCGGTCAATGGAAAACAAGATTCACTTTCCATCGCCCCGCTAAAAACCCGGCACTAAACAAAGGGGAGATTCAAGTTTGAATATCTTCCCTCTCTTGTAAGAGAATTATTGATCCGCTGTAACTTTCTTTACAATCAAATAAAGAATTTACTCCTCGATCTTCAATATCCCTCCAACAAACACACATGTGCATGCATCGAAGCTTTACAACTCGGGGGATTTAAAGTTGTTATAGATGTATTTTCTAGGGGTGCTTTCATTGAAAACTTATTAATGGTTCACTGTTTACTCTAAAAATATATCTGTGTGTGTGTGTGTGTTGTGTGTGTCTATATATATATATATATATATAGATATATATATATATATATATATATATAATATTATATATAATATATATATATATATATATATATATATATATATATATATATATATATAATATATATATGAGAAAAATGTATATCAGCCTGCAGGCTGAGAGAACTCTCTCAGCCTGCGCTGACGTGGCTCAATTTTGCACCCCACTAACTTGCGGCCCGCTTATAGAAAGAAGTTAAATTACCAAATACCCCTTATGAAAAGCTACTTTTTCGGTAAAAGACAGTGAATGCTACTTTATTAAATCACGAAACTATTTGAATGCTTCTTTAATTTTTTTTATCTGATTTGATATTTAATGATTTTTAATATAGTCGCAGTACTTATGAGAACTGCTACCACGGTCGCAGTCTTTTCTAAGGACTGCTACCAAGGTCGCACTCTTTTTCTGAGGACTGCTACCAAGGTCGCAGTGTTTTTATGAGAACTGCTACCACGGTCGCAGTGTTTTTATGAGGACTGCTACCACGGTCGCAGTCTTTTCTAAGGACTGCTACCAAGGTCGCAGTCTTTTTTCTGAGGACTGCTACCAAGGTCGCAGTCTTTTTCTGAGGACTGCTACCAAGGTCGCAGTGTTTTATGAGAACTGCTACCACGGTCGCAGTCTTTTCTAAGGACTGCTTCCAAGGTCGCAGTCTTTTTCTGAGGACTGCTACCAAGGTCACAGTGTCTTTATGAGAACTGCTACCACGGTCGCAGTCTTTTCTAAGGACTGCTACCAAGGTCGCAGTCTTTTTCTGAGGACTGCTATCAAAGTTGCAGTCTTTTTCTGAGGACTGCTACCAGGTCGGTAAAAAGTTGTGAGGGAGGATATTTTCAGAAATTACAATGTTGAGGTGACTGGCATTAAATTGGGCGGGATTTTATCGGATTTTGTCCGCCAAAAATTATTACAGATGTGGGGCGGTGATGTTGCCACGCTTGCAGGCTGAGAGAACTCTCTCAGCCTGCCGGCTGAGTTACAGTAAGCCCTATATATATTATGTTCTTACAAATTTTCTGTTTAGTACCACTCATGTCCCAATTCTATGGAATAAAAGAAGAATCTATGGGATTCAACTATATCATAAATGGTGTAAAATCCTATCGGCCAGTCAATGTAGTGGACGACGCAGTAGCTGAGGGATTACGGTCCAATGTAGATGTATCAGATTCACTTGGGGTTCTTTCTGCTGCAAATGTGGGCTGTCTCGGTGAGGCAATGGCAGCAGTCCCAGTCTCCAACATGGCAACTACAGCTGACATAGTCGGCCTATCTGTAGCTCTGTCTTGTACACATAAGAGTCCGACATTTATGCATCTTGATACTTCTGCTGGTAAGCATGAATCCCTTATGGATGGATCAACAAACTCCATCACACTGTCCTCATTCCATAGCTTCCATGCCTGCACAAATTTGAAATCCAATCATTTGAATAAGAGAAAGACATGAACCCAGCAGAGTTTAGATAATTTTGATATGGAAAGGTTAAACTATGTCTGTACTTACGAGGGTAGGTAGGAGGCCAACAGACAATTCAGGGTGATTATAGGTGCTAATCTTCTCTCCACTAACAATCTCAAGAAGTAGCACTCCAAAGCTATAGACATCGGACTTAACCGAGAACACACCTTGCATCGCATACTCTGGAGACATATAACCACTGCAATTGATCATCAGTATCATCGTAAGTACCTCATCTGTCCAAAATTTACAACTTGCTATTGTTGCAATGTCAGTATCCTTCTGGATGCTGAAGCAGCCATAGGAACTAATTAAGCCTATACAATTAGAGAGAAGCCTACAACAACTTGCCTAGACTTAAATTTTGAAGAGTCGAGATGAAGGAGGAAGACAATGATTGCTATTTACAAAAAACACTACGAGCCTCTTAGTGAAACGGTGAGGTGCTTACAGCGTAGGTTCTACCCAAAACAGTAAGAATCTCTAGGGGTAAAAGTTAAAATGCTTACTATGTGCCAACAATTCGCTTTGTGTTGTTTCCTTATCATCATGCCCAAAAATCCTTGCCATGCCAAAGTCTGAAATTTTGGGTTTCATCTCTTCATCCAGCAATATATTACTAACTTTCAGATCACGGTGTATTACTCTTAGCTCGAATCTCTATGAAGGTACAAGAGCCCCCGAACAATGCCTTGGATGATATTGTACCGTGATTTCCAATCTAGTAATCCTTTCTTTTTTGCATCTGGGTAAAAATTTAAATTATAATGGTAAACAGATTTAATGAAATAGGAAAGTGATAAAATGTTTTGTAACATAACTTACAAAAAGAAAAGCATCTAGACTTCTATTTGGCATGTACTCGTAGATCAAAATCTTTTCTTCTCCCTGAATGCAACAACCCAGGAGTCTAACAAGATTCCTGTGTTGTAGCTTGGAGATTAGTATAACTTCATTCTGAATTCATTCAGGCCTTGTCCTGAGCCCCTGGACAATCTTTTTACAGCAATTTCTTTCCCATCAGGCAGTGTGCCCTGCAAAACAAGGTACGCCCTAGTATTTCATATCATTTATCGATAAAGTTCACTGACGATAGATTGTTCTTCTTCTGAGAACAGTATATAGTCATGTCCTATCGATTCAAAACCTTTATAAGCACTATATTATTAAATGTAAAAAGTGTCAAATGTTTTGTAGATTGCTGTGTGTATAGAATATTTGTTAAGTATTAAAGGTTCTGAATACTCATTGAAGGATTAATACAAATTTTACTTGGTCCAAGTAGTTGGCACCACTCAAACCTGAAATTTTCTATGCTTCTACTTCTGTCAGTAAATTTGTAAAAGATAATAATAGTTAAGCTAAAACAATCTCAAAATTTTATGAATAGTATCTGCACAACACTGGTAAATGAAAATATTTTTTCCCCCTTCCCATGAAAGAGTTGAATGTACCCAACCTTTTCATTAAAAGGAAATAATGAGGCTAAGCATTAAATTCTGAAATCTGAATACTGAATTTTTGATTTCAATCTGAGAATCTAAGAACTGGAAGGAGAGGGGATAAAAGTCTGATGAGCTTAATTTTGCTTGTAATCCAAATTTGTAAAGGAAAACCGTAATTCTATATTTATTACCTAGGAGCTAAAATTTTGAAGCTAAACCGACTACTTCACCTGAAATACCATATTATCGCTAAACATGACTTGAACCATTCTAACCTAATAGACTTTCTTGCACTAAGATGAAATGAAAAAATCAGAAGATGACAAGACTAACTTATCAGAATTGGAACAATTAGGTATGTGTTCTGTTTCTTAGACAACATAGATATATGGTGTAATCAATTAGTATCCTAATTAGTGCTAAATTATATGTAAAAGGGTTTTTCCATATGGACACATGAAATTTTGTTTCTTCTTATTTGTACTCAAATTTTCATATTTCCATTTTACCCCTTAAATCTTTTAAGTTGAGACAAAAATAGCCCATATTAGTTGTTGTTTGTTTTCTAATAGTGATATGGTCAAAATACATCTACCCCCAACAAAAGTGATATTTCCTGATCAACTCCCCCCCTTGCCTCACTTGCTCTCACTCTCTCAACCTTCTCTTTCTCACTCTCTTTCCATCTTCAGAGAACCCTAACCACCATCAAAATTGAAGGATTTCATTGAAATGACATTGCAACTTTGTTTAAGGAGAGAAGAGAAACATCAGATTGGGATAGCGAAGAGACCTGTTGGGGTTGGAGAGGGAAAATAGCCATTGGATTTGGTTTGGTGAGAAATAGATTTGATGAGAGGAAATAAAGAGGGAAAGAGATGAAAGATAATTTGATCAGTACTAATAATACTATATAATATATAAAGCTAAAAAGAGAACATTTCAAGAATCTATTCACATATATACTGCAAAACTAAATGAGGGGATTTCTTGTCCCAACTTAAAAGATTTGGGGAATCGAAATGAAAATATAAATTTGGGATGTGAATACGGAATTAGTAAAGATTTTAAATGTTGATATAGAAAAAGAAAACCATGTGTAAAAACGATCTCAAATTTTCATCAATTACTGTGTGCACAGATTGTTATTTAGTTAAAAGGTTTTGACTACTCAATCAAGGACTAATATGAAGTTTACTTTTCAAGGAATTAGCCCAGCAGTTTGCACCACCCTCATCTGAAAAAATGTCTACAGTTCTAATTGTGAGGATTAATTCTACATTCTTTTCTGACAGAAAAATTAGTGAAATTTAGGAGACACTACGAAAAACTAACCTTATAAACTGGACCAAATCCACCTTTGCCAAGTAAATTTGAGAGAGAAAAGTTATCGGTTGCGGCTACAATGGTATCGAAACCAACGAAAGGGGGTTCATTGTGCTTCCCATCCTGTTCTTCGTCTCTAATTTCAAATGCACCACCAAAATGATCAGTTGGTCCTTCTCTATCTCTTCCATGACTGTGGCGCCATCGCAGCTCAATGAACTCTGGGTTGAGAACAGTCAAAAAGAACTTAAACATCAATAAAAGCAGAATCTTCTGAGTACTTAACTGATTCTAATGATTCAAGTACTTTACTTTTAACTCTTTTTCTATACTTCCACACAAGATAGCTGCATCCAACTGAAAAGATCATTACTGCAACTATGACAATTATTGCCACATTCTTTGTTTTCTTCTTGTTATCTGTAAAAGGGAGCTCAGTTTTCTTCTTGATATCTGAAAAAGAGAACTCAGTATGGTTGATTTCAAGCTGCAAAAAGAAAAAAGATTTAAAAAGAAGAAGTTTAAGGACTTAACTTGCCTAGTTCAGAACCAGCAAGTCTAAGATACAAATCATTTCCTGACATGGACAGTGCCTGAATATCTACCAGATCACCGCCCCATACCAAGCACCCGATACCTTTCACATACGAGTATGCTTTGCAAGAACAATTTGCCCGACAATTCTGCTCACACCCAGTAATATCAACACCTTGCTGCCACACAGACAAGTCAGGCACCTTCACTCTCTCTAACTTCAAGAACCCGTCTGTCTCTGCTTGCTTTCCTCCATTGCTGCTAGCATTCTTCTCGCACTGCAATGGTGTCCTTCTAATGCATCCGCTCGTCCAATTTCCATTGTTCCATTCATTGCCCGACTTTGGCACGTACCCTTGCAAACAGGAGCATACAGGCGTGTTATTGTCAGTGCAAACACCCCCATTTCCGCACTTATTGTAGAATTCACAATCTGTGATGGGTTCTGCCCATACCCGAGTCCAAGCCTTGGTATCATGCTTCCAGACTACGTGCTCCAGTATTCCATCCCACGTCAGAACAAATCGATGAGACACATCGGCAGTCGGGTAATAAAAATACATTTTCCCCTCCTCCTCATAGTTACTAATGTGGAATCCATCAATGTAAAATGGCCCCTTATATTCAAGCCCAATGAACTCCTGTCCATCCCAGCGCCCCAGGCGCCATCTAGGCTTCGTCCCCTCCATATGAATACCTGCGTCGACCAGGCAGGGTCAAATCTTATCGAGTAGTTCCCGGCTGCCGGGTCTGCACTGCTTTTCCAGGATGTTAGCATTTGGTTCACATTGGTAGTTATATCGAGCCCAATTTTCATGCCAGGTAAGTAGGTGTCCGCGGGATGGTCAAAGCTCTGCCAGACCACACGCCCTGAATCGTTGAGCTGCAGATTGCCAGAGTCTAAGAGCTTAACAGTCGTTTCATTTGACATTGCCGATGATGCGTTGGATGACCAGAGGGTCTTGCCTGTAGAGTCGACGAGAATCAGATTACCTTCTGTAGAGATTGAAAGGGAGCCAAACTTGTCTGGAAGCGGCGTGTCGCGGTTGGCAACCCAGAGGAGAGTGTTGGGAGAGTCGTGGTACCAAATACCAACATAGCGATTTGTTGAGTTGTTTGGGCTGCTGAAGAAGCCGAACTCGAAAATTTTTCCAGCTGATACAAGGGAACTGCCATCTCTGAGGGATTGGCCAGGGCTCAAGGTGTCGGTGGCTTGTGCTTGTGTGAATAGAGAGAGGATTGTGAAGAGACTGAGGATGATAGAGCTAAAACTCATAGTTTTAGGATCTTGAGAGAAGATGCTGAGGTTGGTTTTCTTAGTTTTTCTTCTTGTTCGATTGTCTCTTAAGAAAGATAGCTGAATATTGTAGCGTTGTGTTGACCCTGAAATGGAGCTAAGTCAAGCGTTTAATTTTCTTTAACTTTTCTTTTTTTTTTTTTTTCTTTTTTTTTAGACGAAAATTTTCTTGCGTTTGGTCAGCATTTTTGTTCTTGTTTCCGTTAAGTCCGCAAGTGGATCAGCGAGCGCCACGACACACAAACAAAAAGAAGAGAGAGTCAAAGATATGAATCCTGCATATTTTAGTACAACCCTTCAGAAATCATTCTTATTTTGATATACTCTTTGAAAATCTTCGGACTTTTGATATTACCACGGACAGTTTTTAAGTTATTTCAGATATTCCCTACAACAGTGTCATCCTCCCCTCACTCACAGGTTACTAGATATTCTTTTTCGCTGCAGTTTTTCTGGGTTTTATTTGCTTATATTCGGTATTGATCTCTCTCCATTTCAGGCTCTTCTACCATAGATCAGGCTAACAGAGTTCTCCAACCCCGTGTTTTCCCCTGCGGCGCATGTTAACCGGCACGGCTCCACTTCTGATGGCACGGACGGTAGCGCAGATGATGAGGCTCAAGAGTGATTGATCCATTTGAACTTGTTGTTTAGGTTTTGATGTTGGCGTGCGTGTCATCCCCCCCTTTTTTTTTTTTTTGAGTAAAAATCGTGGGGCTAAAAAACCCCGTGTTTCATAACAAAGTGTTTAGAGAACATTCTCAAGAAACAAGAGTACAAATATGACTCTCACACATAATTTGTTCTCTCAAAAGAAAAAAAACAAAAATGAAAAACTTCATTGGCACGGCTCTGACTCATATCTGATTACAACAGCGACCACATTGTGACCTCCAGTTCCCCATCATCAACAATCACATTAAAAATAGTAACAATGGTCAATACAACACCATCGTCAATAACACCACCACCCACCACCGTCAACCGTATGTCTGAATTGAACTCTCACACGCCTCAAAATTTAGAATCTGACCTGGGACAAAAGATCCAACAAAGGCCCACGTGCTTGACTTTCCATGAGAATATGATGGTACTTTGTTTTGATTCAGGATTGGTTTGTATCCATTTTGTATGTTACCATTAAACTCGTTTTAATGAATCGGGGAAACTTTTACACAGTTGTCTCTAGGAATAACTAAAATGCTCCTGTCATTATTGCCGCTTCAGTTTGTATTCTTGTCATTTTGGAGAATATATGAAATAACTTAATTTGCTGGAATTTATATGATTTTGGTGAATCAATATAAGCAAGATTTGGGTATAATGTCAAAAAACAAAGGGAAATAAAAAAAAACAGGTGTTTAAAAGAAAAAAAATGGGTCAGTAAGACCCATTCCGTTGAGTTCACATACAAACAACAAATGGCAGGTTCAAATTAGGTGGCATGAGAATTGCCTGGAATGTACTCAAACGCATCATCGCCCAATATTAAAGATATAAAATGGAGGTCAACTAAAAAGACGGTCATTAGAAACCTATAAAAATCAAATCAGCATCGCGGGCACGCGCACACACATACAACCATATAATTTGTCTTTTAAGAGCAATGAAAAAGGAAAAAAACAGGGAAGACTTGACTGTAACTATGCCCAACTTTACAAAATTATACGACTACACTGTCTCTTTATTACAAGTTTCTCAGGAGACTTGAGAATATGAAAAAAAAAATTCTACCAATGGGAATAATTGACATATTGACCAACATTTCCCCTCTCCAATTTGTTGGGTTTGAGTTGAATAAATAGTCCCACGTCGGCTACACATGGAGATGATTTTGGTTATATAAGAATTTGAGCAACTTCATTTAGAAAGCTAATCTTTTGAAATTGTGTCTCAAGTCCTTCAATCTCCACTTAGAAGGCTGATCGTGCTCCAAGTCCTTCACAATTTTGGAAGATTCATTTCACTATCTAGAATCAGAACCAAAAACGAATAAGCATACAAATGGATATTGAAATTACCCACATATGAATTCTCTCCACTATTTTATTAAGGTGCTTTTTGAGAAAAAGAGTGGCTGAGTTTTTCGCATAAATTAAAAAGACAAAGCCACAGTAGAATTATCATATACTTCGATTTTACTATCGAGTTTGATTAATTAATTTGCATATTTTATAGATATAGAATTATGCTTAAGAGTAAATAAATACTAATTGAGTTAGATTAAAGTGAATATTCCTATCTTGTATTGATATCTGAAGAAAATCCAGTACCAATACTTGTATGTGTATCCATATCCACATCCAATAGGATGCAGATACAGATTTGGTTTGGATAATACATTCTGTTTACATCCCTAATCTCCATATAAGAGAATGGTTGATACTATGAAACAACCACACAATGAATTTTCTGGAAAGCACATTTCAGAATGACGGATAACTGATATTGAGTCCACCCAATTATCTCCATAAAGATGTCCTCAGGCCCAAATTTTCAGAGATATTCCTGCGGAGGAGATTTTCCAACACGACGGATCGAACGATAAACCTCGCACCGCAAACAAAAAGGGTCTAATTAGATTAGGGATGATTCTAATATTTTAAGCACAGAAAAAAGACGAAGATAAAAGATTTTTTGTGGAAACTCTAATTGGAAAAAACCACGGGAGGGGGGGGGAGAGAGAGAATTCACTATATTTTCTGGTGATTACAGTGAATTCAGTGGAGAGTTCCTGTATTTACAGTTTTTTTTATTTGTTACTGCTCTGTCTTTTCTTCATAAATCTCTAGGAGTATAAATATTCTGTAGCATCGTAACTAGAGATGCGAATTTCTCGAATCTGCACGAATTGTTCATTGAAATTCTTTCATAACCGCTCAGATTGCTGTGCTTGATTGTTGGGATTGGCATGCAAGATATATGCCTATATTCAAAACTCCCTCTAGAAGAGTATTTAGAACGAGGAGATATCGTGGCATTATAATTGCCTTCGTGACCGGGGAACCCCACTGCTGAGCTGCGTCCAGTGGAGAAAGGGAGAGGTTTGGTAATTGTGGAGGTCAGGGAATGGAAGGGCCTAAGTTCTCCCCTCGAGGCCGAATGTGAGCTCGAGGTAAGGCCCGAGGCTCTCTCTTCAGGGTCGAATGTGAACTCAGAATAAGGCTCGAGGCTCTCCCCCTGGTGGTGGGTGTGAACCGATTGGCATGTTGCTTTCCTCGTCTGCTTGAGGCGTTTTTGGCGCGGCTGAATACGTTTCACGATTCTAGGGAGCTGTCAGATTTTGACCACTATAGATATCCCTCACTCTTGTCATTGCTAGAGTCATAGGAGAAGAATCGAAAGAGCAAAGTGAGTTCTAAATGGTCGTGGAACGTATGGATGGCTAACTAATGTATATCTTCAAAGTTTGATCTGGGGACAGCTGTCTTCCAGGCTAGCGTCTTTTCAAATCTCTCTGTTATGATGGATGAGTTCGTGTAGCAATGGCGCTTAATATCTCGATGATCTGACATGCTGAAAATCTCGAGATGTGCACCGATTTCTTGAGGATTAGGAATTTGAACGGCAGACGCTTTGGCTTCTTCCTCTTTTATAAATAAGGGGATCCTCGAGGAGGGGTTTGCCTAACTTTTGAAAACTTTCTGCTTTCAAAAACTCCATTCTGGTGGGTTGCGATGTCTTCCATCTTCTTCGTCCGGTGGAGGAAACAAAAAGAGAGGGGGAAGGCGGTCATTGCGCTCCTGATGTTCGAGAGTTCAATTGTGGGAAGCATCAGTTTTTATGATGGGCTCATTGAGGAGCATCAATTTTTATGGTGTGGCCCCGCTATCAGGAAGGATAGGCCGGACTCTTACTTCAGCCTAGTCTGTTCGTCTAATATGTAATCAGATTGGTCCAGTCTGGAGTTGGAGCTCAGTGTCTCTCTTTTCTAATAGTGTGTAGGAGGTAGGAATGGGGGCTGCATATGCCTTGTTTTGATGATGGTTCCGATCCCGTCGTCATGGCATGTATCTAGCTGTCTTCATTCCTGCGGAAGTGTTTTCTCATCTTCCTCGACTCTGATTTCATCCTCAAGGCAAGAGATTTGGCGATGATATCCTCAATGTCTTGCAGACTTCAGTCTGCAGCTCGAGATGTGATCTTTTATTTCTGGGCGCTTTCCTGGGAGTTCTCAGTATCATCGTGTTCCTGTGAGTAGTGGATTGCTTGTTTAGGAGCTATCTTTTGGATGTTGCCGTGGATGTTATGGCAAAAAGTGTACCTATTCAAAAGACAAACATAAGCATGTGATAGATCTTGTATTACTCTTATTAGATATAACCAAACTTGTATTTGAATGGATGTAATTAGAAAACTTGTAACAAAAGTGTTAAATTTTGAAATGGAAGGATTGTTTGGATCTTGCCTGATTTGTTTTGTCATTATTTTGTTTGTAATTAGATGTTTGTTTGATAATTTGCTTTGACTCTGAAATGTTGAATAGCTCTCTGGGAATCACTGGCAATGCTCTGGAATGATGGGAAGGATAGTGTGTTCCCTGAGTGGGTGAAACTCCTGCAGTTCTTGCAAGTAATTCCTCTGAGTAGGGAAAACCCTGACTGTGGAGTTGGGTTCGCTTCTACTTCCGAGCGGGGATATCCTATCTGCGGACCTGCAATGTTGGGGCTCCGAAAGGGACAAATCCCTGCAGTGGAGCCCTAACCCTGAGTGGGAGAAATCCCATTTGTGGAGTGATTAGTATGTTTGTAGGATGGCCTATTATCACCTCCGAGTAGGGTTAATTCCATCTCGGGGCGCATGGGAAGAGGGTTGGATGTAATAGTAAATATGTGGACATACAAGCATATAATGAGACATTAAGTAAAAATGCAACATTTAATAGCTAGATAAAATTGAAGACGTGATACCTGTCGCTTCTAGCCTCAAGAAAAGCTATCAGAGTACACACCAAGGCCGGTACGTCGAGGGGATAATCCAATCAAGGAGATCCTTATGAATATACCTAGGAACATGTGGTTGTATTCTCGTCGCGCCATGCATAAAAATGACCTGAAGTGGGGTACAATCCATTGACAGATTAGATGCATTTCTGATTAGGGGCCACATCCCAGGGTAACGATCCAGCACCTCCAAGTGGGAGGAAACCCATCTTCAAAATTATGCTCCATGTGGGAGACATCCCACATCGGAGCTGTCTCCAGACTGGGGGAAATCTTACTACGAAATATGGATAGATGGATGTATTTGTTCGCCTGTAGGTTCAGACAAGGGGAGCCTGTAGCCTAGTATTTGTGTTCTGAGTTGGGAAAATTCTATCAGCGGGACATCAAAAGGGGTTTTAAGAGGGAATAAATCCCTGCAGCAGAGTGGGGGACTCTGAGTGGGAAAAATCTTACAGCGGAGAATTTTGACTCCTGTAGTACGATCGAGGAAAGCCTATGGGCATGTCTATGTTAACATTTTTGAGTAAGGGAAATCTGATCATCAGAGCGTATAAACATTTCTATGAGTAGGGAAAACTGATCGGGGGAAACCGTGCACGAAAAGTGTATGTTTTGAAATTAGAAGTTAAAAATGCGTGCTTTGGCTTCCTCGATACTTCCGTTATAGTATAGAGGCTAAAATGAGTTGAATCCAAAGGGACGGGAAGCGATAGAAGATTTACCGATTGATTCACGTGTGTGTTAAAGTTTCTTCAATTTTAAAGAATGAAAAGAAAAGAAAACAAAGAATGAAAAGAGAAGAGTACGGTGAAACACGAAGTAGGAAACATAGAAAAGAATGTATTTGTAGTTTTTGAGATATATCTAAAATAAAGTAAAAAGGAAAGAAAACTCGTGGCTACTAACTACTAATGGCTCCACTAACATGCTAATCTCTTAGTGATAGTTGTCTCACATGTATCCTTGGCAATCACTAGTTCTTGGTTCAAGAGCATTTCAAAGCATGACCCATATATTAACTTTCACATCCGAACTCAATAAAACAAGTGCAAGCTACACTTAAACCATCAAAACTAAATAAGAGTAAGCATAGAGTAAATTAATGTTAGCTTGTTAGAGAGTTAGGTGTTAGAGTGTTAGAATCCATTAACATGAGCCATCAATGGCTCTTGCAAGAGGAAGGCCAAGTAGATGCTATTAGAATCATATGGATTATCAAGTAAGAAGTTAGCAAGTTAATGGTTAGTAGTTAGTTGCCATGAGAGAAAATTAGCTAAGCATGTAAAAGGAGTTAGGAGAAAAAATAAAGAGAGGTAAAGAGAGAACCTTTCATAAATTGTCAGCTTCTATTACAAGCACTCTTGCTTTCCAACCATGTACCACTCTCTCTCCTATTACAAGATCTACAAGAAATGAAAATTACAAAGGAGGAAGAAGAAGAACAACTAAATTAAACTACCCTAAACTACAACAAGAAGAAAACCCTAAAACTAACCTAAAAACACCTCAAAACTCCTCCTTTGGTGCTCTGGAAACCCCAGGGTATATATAGGCAAAACTGGGCACCAGGGTACAGGTACGGAGACGCGCATCAAATCTTGATGTATGGCTCCACACAAGAGCCGTGAAAACATGCGGCTCTTCTAGAGCCGTGCGCGCGGCGCCGCCTGCTGCACTGTCCTCTCTTGTCTCACTGTCAGCTATATATCTTGGTTTCTGGATTTGGGCCCCGATTTTGACGAAACCGCCCTCCAAAGTCAATGGCTATATTTGTAGGGTTTTAATCACCAATTAAATGGTGATTTTGGGTCTTCTTCTTCATTCCATGCCATGGACCTAAAAACATACAAGAGAGGTATTGTTAGCAGAATTTAATATTAAATAAATGTGAAGAAGTATGAAATATGCAATTTTAGAGACTAATCAAAAACCCAGCAGTGGAGAAATTTGTTGCCGCCTTCGAGTGGGGGATTTTCCATCTGCGGGGCGTATAAATGGATGTATGAATGTATTGTTAAGCAAGCTTGTTGCTGCCTCCAAGTAGGGAGTCTCCATCTACAAGGCAAGTAAAAGGATGCTCTGCTGTAAAATAGTCTTGTTGCTGTTATGATCAGCGCTGATACAACAAGAGAGAAATACCAAGTTGAAGACTCAGCAGTGAAAGCAGAAGCATAAAATATTTACCACTAGCAAGCAATTGAGACAAATCACCACACAACCAAACTACACCAGATTTAACGTGTTTCGATAAGAGTGCCTACGTCTATGGAGAGGAGGGGAGAAACTTTATTAAAAATAGAGAAGAAAATATAAAAGTTAAAATAATATCTCTCTCTCACACTCTCAATAGTGAAAATCTCTTGAATTCTTTACTTTCCTTGACTTTCTTTCAAATGCCACCCCCAAGGAGTTTATATAGGCACCTAGGATAATCTTAGTTTAATTCAAACTTCAACAATATAATCAGCACCGCCTTAGAGAAAGAAAAAAACCTAAATTCAACTCAAACTAAAAATAAAACCATAAAAGAAAACTGCTAGACCCAATATTAGTCGACTAAAAGTTAATAATGTGCACTAGTTGACTATAAGGGATTATCAGTCGACTACTCTGACAAAAATCCGAGAACCCAACTCTTTGTTGCAATCACTAGTCAACTATACCCAAGAATAAGTCGATTAGGCTAAACATAAGTCGACTAATAAGAGTTATATTAGTCGACTTATAAGATGCACAAGTCATGTACATGTCTGTGCTTGATCTCTGAAGTTTATAACACCTCCACCTAATCATGATTCTTTTCCAATGAATATGAGGCACTCAATATACCAATAATCTCCACTTTGACTCATGTTTATTGAGTCCCTTCGTAGAAATTGGCCTCCGCTTCATTCACGTATTTTCTCTCCCCGTTTTGTTACTTCAAATGGCTATCTCCCAAGGCTCATTCTCTACCTTACCTTTGAAGAATCTTGATGAAGTTTAGAGATGCTCTGAATTTCTCCATCGGGGTGGTCCTTATTCGGAGCGAAACCAGCACTCAAAAATGTGTGCTTTGTAAAATCAGTAAAAATGTATATGTGCTAATATTCCCTCGATACTTCCGTTATAGCATTGGCTCAATAGGTCGAATCCACAGGGACGGGAGACGATGGAAGCATTAACAGTCTTTATTCACGTGTTATGTTAACAGTTATTTGTTTAAAGAATGAAAAAGAAAAAGAAAAGAAAAGAAATCCAGAAGTGATAGGTAGAGAAAGCGATGAAAGTGGCGATGTGAAAACAAAAGCGAAGTGGTTTGAAAAATAAAATAGAAAAGAAGATGAAACAAAGGTGAACTAAGAAGTTGGTGAAAACATCGATAAGAAAATGATAAAAAAGGTTTTGAAAATGATTCTTAAAACAAAGTGAAAAGAATGAGGAATGGTATGAAAGAAGTCTCATGACTACTAACTACTAATTACTCCACTAACATTCTAACCTCTTAGAGATAGTTGCCTCACATGGATCCTTGGCCATCACTAGTCCTTGGCTTTAAGAGACGATACAAAGTATGACAGATAAGATGGTTCTTCACATTCAAACTTGCATCAAGAGCAAGCTAATACAAATATTAGATCATCAAACCATTATAAGCAAGTATGAAATAAGAGAGTTAGATTGGTTAGCAAGTTAGATATTAGAACCCATCATAATGAGCCATCAATGGCTCTTGCAAGAGCAAGGCCTTGTAGAGGCTACTAGATTCATGTGGATTATCAAGTAAGTAGTTAGTTAGTGGTTAGTAGTTAGTCACCATGAGAGGAAAATCTAGCTAAGCATCATGTAGAAGATGGAGAAGATTACATTGGAGAAGAAAGGAGACACCTTTACATAGATTGTCACCATCTATTACATTAATATATCTCACCTCTCTCTGAATCTCTCAGCCCTACTACAAGATCTAAAAATAAAATGAAAATACAAAATAAAAGAAAAAGAAAATCCTAATCTACAACTAGAAGAGAGAAACCTAGCCTAGAAATCAAATCTCCTTACGTTCCGACTTCTGCAGGGCCTATTTATAGGCGAAAAGGGGCTTCTAGAAGATGAGACGGGGCCACGCGTCGAAGATCGACGCGTGGCCCCACCATATTACCGCGAAAACGCGGCTATTGCCGCGTTTCTGGGGCAATACCAGGGACTTAGGTCCCTAGTTTTTGGCGAGTGGTTCCCGTCGCTTCTAGGACCTTCTTGGTATACTTCATTTCGGGTATTTTCGTCTGTATATTCGTCTGACGTGCGCAAGGGTCTAGGTTCGATGTATCTTCTAGAAGATCCCTTACTTGGCCTCCAAGAATTGCGGATTTAATTACCCGAAAATGGGTTTAATTAAGCTCTTATTACTCATTTGCCCTCCTTACCTTGATTATCTGCAAGAGAGACCAAAACACGGTTTAGACCGACATTTTATTCATAAATCGATGGGAAAATGTGATATAATAATGCAGAACTGTAGACTAATCAGTCTTCATCATCATGTCTGCTGGATTCTTCTTTGTATTGATCTTCACCAAGTCGATTATCTTGTCATCTACGACCCAATGACGTATCTTATGATCCTCACATCAATATGCTTCATCCTATTGTGATACCTGTGATCCTGAGCAAGATGAATAGCATTTTTACTATCGAAATTAAACCCGAACTGAATCCGACATTATACTAAAAGTCTCGACTATTTCTCTCAACCATAAAGCTTCTTTTGATCCCTCAACTGCAGCCATGTACTCAACCTCTATTGTTGAAATAGCAACAATATCTTGCAACTCTGTCTTCCAACTAATAACACACTCAGCTATCGTGAACATATAGCCTATCGTATATCTTCGCTGATCAAGATCTCTTACATAATTTGCATTAACATAACCTTGTAAAATTCTAGGCTTCTCCATTTTCATTCTTTGAAACACCAAGCCTAGTCTCATGGTCCCTCATAGATACCGTAGCATCCACTTCACTACTTTTCAATGTTGCTTTTTTAGATTTTACATGAATCGACTTACTGTACTAACTGCATAGACTAAGTCAGACCTAGTGCAGACCATAGCATATATGAGTGATCCACCGCACTAGCATAAGATACTCGAGACATCTCCTCCTCATCTTCCAGTAATTGTGGATACTGTTTGAAGGATAATTTGAGGTGACTGCCAAAGGCGCGGTGACTGATCTTGCTTCTGTTATATTAAATCTTTTCAACACCTTGAGAATGTAGTTCTCCTGAGATAGTCAAAGTCTACATGCGCCACTGTCTCGAATGATCACCATACCTAAGATATTTTTGGCTTCTCCCAAATCCTTCATGTTGAATCCTTCTTGGGTTGAGCTTTAACCTTCTAAATATGTGTCTTGTTTCTTACTGCAATCAGCATATCATTCACATCTAACACCAAATATATCGGATTATTATTCTGCTTGAAGTAAACACAACTGTCATACTCACATATCTGGCCTTGATCATAAAAGAGTCGAACCGTCTGTACCACTACCGGGGAGACTACTTAGGTCCATAGATGGACTTATTTAAAAGACACACCTTATTTTCTTGACCTTACGGAATATAACCTTTAGGTTACTTCATGTATATCTTCTCCTCAATCTCACCATTAAGAAACGTTATTTTGATATCCATCTACTTCGACTCTGGATCAAACTGAGCTACCATCGCTAATAACATCCGAATAGATGTATGCATAACTACATGAGAGAAAAATCTCATCGTAGTCAATACCCTCCTTTTGAGCATATCTCGTAGCAATTAACCTTGTCCTGTACTGCTCATTGTCCTTCTTAAAGACCCATCTGCAACCTATTGGATTGGAGTCCTTTGGAAGACAAACCGAATTTCATGTTTGATTTTTATCCAAAGAATCCATTTCCTTCTCCATGGTTGTAATCCACTTGCTGTGGACATCTACCTCGATCGTCTCCCAGAAACTACAAAGATCACATGTTTCTATTACTAAGGCGAAAGAGACATGATCATCTTTCTAATCATACCTTATTGATGACATTGTAACTCTACTGACCGTCTCAATGGTTTAGGTTACTCTTGAGTGGCCTCCTGTTTGTCTTCATCTGAATATAAGGAGTCCTCATCTGACCCGTCAAGCTTTTTAGGGCTCTCTGAGAACTCAACTCTCTCTTTCTGAGTGTCTGTTGAACTGTCTAGAGCTCCACCTTTCACTTTGTCCTCCTCCTCTGAATTTTCTAAACATTAATTCTTTGTCAAAGATCACATCTCTGCTGGTAAAAGCACTCTTTGTCTCGGTCTCTCAAAATCTGAAACCCTTGACTCCTTTACCCGAT
>JAVJIF010005011.1:0-40000 GCA_038442645.1 Agave tequilana | reverse complement strand
GCGAACTGATCTCAGGGTCGCATAGCTAAACTACCTTGTAAAATTATAAAAAATCTTTTACATAAGGCATGCGAAAAAAGATTGCGACTTTGATCGCAGTGCTGAAAAAAGATTGCGACTTTGGTCGCTGTTCTGAACGAGGTCGCAGACGTGATATAAAAAAGAAATGCGACTAGGGTCACAGACGTGATATAAAGGAATGCGACTAGGGTCGCAGACGTGATATAAAAAAGTTTTTGTTATACTATGACTGCGACTATGATCGCGGAATTTGTAAAACGGTGAGAATTCTGTTACAGAAGGCATTCTTCTGTTTATTTCACATTATGTTAATCCAATTTTTTCTCTATTATATTTTCAATGTACAGGCCCGTAGTAGAATTATGAATTTTATAATTGTAGATATATTCAACTGAAAATTATTTTAGCTAATTTTTGTTTGTGGATGAGTTTTTTGTCATTTTAATTCACGAATGTTTAGGCAGATTTATGGGGTATTTTCGTCATTTTGATTCACGAATGTTTAGGCGGGATTTTTTTGTTTTTTTTGGCACCTACACTCTGTGGCCGATCTGTGGCATATATTCAGCCACGTCACCGCGGTCTGAGAAACTCTCTCAGCCGTCGGCTGAGGTACAGTAACCCCATATATGTATATATGTATATATATATTTATATATATAAATATATACACATATATACATACATATAAAGATATAGATATACACATATATATACATACATATACACACACACACACACACACACACACACACACACATATATATAGATATATATAGATATACACATATATATACATACAGACACACACACACACGCACATACATATATGCCAACTCAATAATCACCCACGTAATAAAATAATGCAATTTTAGTTTGACATCGCCTACTTATCCATGTATAATATCCCAACAATCACAACATAATAAGCTCAAGAGTACCCCTCTCGACATTCACAGCATAATTAAGAACTACTTTAACTCCAACTAATCATGGTCATCACAAACTAACTCATCTCTACATAAATACATCTAATAAATATAATACATGTTACAAGTACATATCGAATATGATTCTAAGCATGTACAACAAGAAATTTATAAATATTAACACATAATCATATCTATAATACTTTCGTTAGTTTGTGAAATTCTCAACACAGCGCTTATAATCTGAAGTTGGGCCTCCACATCCCCATGACCTGAAAAATATGAAACAATAACAACTTAGTGAGGGAAGTCTTAAGAAATCAAAAAAATTCTCATTACAATATGAAATATGATTTCACTTCGAAAAAATGAAAATAAGTTGCACATGACCAAATGAATAAGGTATGGTAGAACGACGCAAGTTAAATAATCATAATAAACTTCTCATGTTCTTATTTATTTAATAGAAATAGTCCGACCCTTTTTAGTCATTATTCCTTATACTTTCTTATATTGCAATATCATATGTCATATAGTATGCGAGTTCAAACGCAATGACATTTGTAATTCGTTAATAAGTTCTTTATGTGGGTATACGACATACAACCAACACACATCTCAATTGCCACACACAGTGATATACAGACTATGATAATGGAATAATATTCTTATTATCTATCATTACATATCAATACACTCTTAATGATATACCTATCATATAATCATATTGTTCCTCACATATGGTGCTACATTGATATCACTCAATCATATTTCCGCCTGTACACCATTCGAGCACTCCCCTTCTGACCCAGAATGTATATCAAATAAAACAAACGTACCATTAGGATTATGATGTGAATATGTCGTGAAGGTTGATTAATGTCAAATTTGACAGTTTTCTTTTCTGGATCTATTTTGAGTCTAAGTTGGATTCAAGTTTCCTTTATTCTGATTGAAGATGTTTTGAGTCCAAGTTGATTCAAGTTTCTTTTATTCTAATTGAAAAAGTTTGTTTAAGACTATAAGAGTTCTATGGTCTATAAATAACCCCTTAAGTGTGGCCTTCAATGTATTCTAAGAGAATCTAATGAATTTGTAATTCCTAAGGGTGTAGTTCTTCTAGGTGAGAAATTCGTGAAAGAAGCTTAGCCACAAGGATTTGCTATTCTTGTGGCCCATCAAGGGCTTGTTAGTTCTCAGCATGAGGTGTAAGTAATTCTTATTGTACTCTTTCAAAGTTTTAGCAAAGTTTCTTTCCCTTATCTGGTGGACGTACATACGATCTATTTGATCGGTGGAGCCACGTTACATTATGTGTTAGCTTTCTATCTATTTTAGAATATCTTCTTCTTCTATTCTTCAAGTTGTCTTAGTAGATCCTGTGGTTCGTATCCACTGCGCCGCCTCAGTCGATCCGGTCGTGGGGGCGTCCTCCCTGAAATCACAACAATTGGTATTAGAGCATACATATTGTTTTCAAACAATTAGTATCAGAGCAAAATTAACTTGAAGATGTCTGTGATCAAGTTTGATATTCAGAAGTTCGATGACATCATCAATTTCAGCATGTGACAGATTAGGATGAACACCATCCTTACTCAGAGCGGGTAGAAAAAAATACCACTCAGGAGGGAGAAAAAGCCTGAAAACACGAAGAAAAAAACTTGGCAGGAGTTGTATGAGAAAGCCTTGACAGCTATTCAACATTGCTTGGCGGATGAAGTGTTGGATAAATTTCTATGGAGAAAATAACGTCCTCGTTGTGGGAGCGACTTCAGGACCACCATCTGAAGAAGTCGTTGGTGAATCGGTTGATTCTGAAGCAGCATCTATTTTTTCTCCGCATGCATGAAGGCACACCTATGAAGTCTCACATTACAGAATTTTTCTCTATTATCAATGATCTAGATAAGATAGAGGTTAAGATAGAAGATGAGAATTAAGCACTTCTATTATTGTGCTCTTTACCTTCTTTATATAAGAGATTTAGGGAAGCTATCATCTATGGAGTCAAGTCAACTATCAAGATCAATAGGTCAAGGAGCACCTGCTCAATAAGGACAAAATTGACACCTAGTTGATGGATAAGTCTCATCATGATGATTCCAAGCAAGTGCATTATTCAAGGAAGAAGAGTAATAATAGAAGTTCCATGAGTAACTTAAAACACAAGAATTTGACGTGTAACTATTGTCACAAGAAGGGGCATATTAGATCTGAGTGTTGGCTTCGTAAGAAGAAACAACAAGATGCTAATATCACTGAACTGGTTGAAGGAGATGAGAGCAGTGTGATGTTTTATCTGTTACAGATAGAACAGTTGGTAACAAAGATAGGTGGGTTATAAATTCTAAATGTTCACAGCATATCAGTTCCAATAGGAAGATGTTATTTTCATACACTTCAGTTCAAGGGGAAGAAGTTTTCGTGGAGAATTCTGCTACAAGTAAGGTGATTGGCGAAGGAATAATCCAGTTTCAGTTTCATGATGGATGCATCACTACTCTTCAAGGCGTTCGTCATGTTCCCAAATCAAGGTACAATCTCATCTCTCTTGGAGCCTTACATAGAGAAGGGTTCTGTTTCAGTTCAAAATGTGATCTTATGGAAGTTTCTAAAGAGGCCCATGCGATGTTTCAAGCCAAACGTATCAGCAATGTGTATATGTTGCAAAATTCGGAGGTTACAATTGGTGGATTACAGTTATCCTCAGCTTCAAAAGCGGTGGTTGTGAAACAATCAGAGACTATGATAGATTCAAGCTTAGATGTTTAATTATACCCCAAAGGGAGATAGGGACTAGGCGCGCAACAAGGTAGTCTAGATCGTTACTCCTATAGTGGAGGAAATTCTCATAGATTTTGTGTAGATCAAGGATATCATTGGGTAATAAAGTCCAGATTGGGTTTGAACTTATTCGACCTAATCAAGATGTGAACCCCATAAGGAGGTTATAGAGAAAAGGGAGTGAAATGGAGATGAAGTCAAGTTTGTTCAATTGTGCGTGGATGGGAGCACATGGAACATGGTGGCTATTCTCGAACTTGAACGTATTCAAGTCAAAGGGGAGATTATTAGGATTTTGATGTGAATACGTCGTGAAGGTTAATTCGGATTTAGCAGTTTTCTTTTCTGGATCTGTTTTAAGTCTGAGTTGGATTCAAGTTTTCTTTATTCTGATTTAAGGTATTTTGAGTCTGAGTTGAATTCAAGTTTCTTTTACTCTGATTGAAGAAGTTTGTTTAAAACTAGAAGAGTTCTATGGTCTATAAATAGCCCCATAGGAGTGGCCTTCAATATATTCTAAGAGAATCCAATGAATTTGTAATTCATAAAGGTGTAATTCATCTAGGTGAGAAATTCGTGAGAGAAGCTTAGCCACAAGGGTTCCTGTTCTGCGCGGCTATCAAGGGCTTGTAACTTCTCAGCGTGAGATGTAAGTAATTCTTATTGTATTCCCTAAAGTTTTAGTAAAGTTTCTCCCCCTTCTCTACACACGATCTGTTTGATCGGTGGAACCACGCTATACTGTGTGTTAGGTTTTTATCTATTTTGGAATATCTTCTTCTTCTCTTCTTCAAGTTGCCTTAGTATATCTTGTGGTTCGTATCCGCTATGCCACCCCAGTCGATCCGGTCGTGGGGCGACCTCCTCTAAAATCACAATAATTGGTATCAGAGCATACAGATTGTTTCCCAGCATGTATATCATTCGAGTACTCCCCTTTCGATCTCGAATGTATACCAAATAAAACAAACATATATCATTCGAGCACTCCCCTTCCAATCCGAATGTATACCAAACAAAAACAAACGTATATCATTCGAGCACTCCCCTTCCGCCCCTGAAAGTATACCAAACAAAACAAACATATATCATTCAAGCACTCCCTTTCTGACCCCAAATGTAAACCAAAGAAAAACAAACGTATATCATTCGAGCACCACCTTCCGACCCCGAATGTATACCAAACAAACCATCACCATCCACCTCCATCGATAACTCTACCAATAACTTCACCAATAACTCCGCCAATAACCCTGTCAACTTATTGTCCACCATCTTTGACTCCTACTGGCTCCTGCACAGCTCCTTCCTCCATGCATGCATAAAAATATATACTACATGCATACACAATATCATGTACACATCAACCATCAAGATAACACATACAGGGTCAGTTACATTGCGATATACTTTTTTCAATCACCAATCATATGATCGATATGTCACATACAATCTTGTTCGTGTAAATTTCAAGTGCATACATGTATTCAAACATACATGCAATTTACATCCATATCAATCATTCAGCAACACATCAAACAAATTGGTTACATTCTCAATATTTATTCTTTGATTACATGTTTAGTTCTTTTAACTAGTTATGGTTCTTATTCCACACATTCGATATCTGGTGAATGAAATTGACTACACTACTTATCTATGATTGGAGCCTTAGCATGCTTTAAAGTTATTAATAGACTCTAAATTCACACTTACACACATTATTTAAAACATTAAAATTTATTACTAGAAATCAAGAGTACGTATTTCACCAGTCATCAAGCATATAAATCAATAGACAGTCATCAATGAATCAACTATATATTGGTAATATAATTGGTCCATAAATTGTTAATTGTAATCCAGCCCATGTTCATCTCTACTTGCTATTCACACGCAGACACCAACTCGCCCATTGCCCTATAACCGTACACTCATATAATTCCAATTTATATATTTAGGACTGATCTAGTTTAGATTAGCTAGAGTTATAATCCATCACTTTGATGATACATACATACATACATATATACATACATACATATATATATATATACACACACAAATATGTATATCAGCCGACAGCTGAGAGTCTCTCTCAGCCCGCAGTGACGTGGCACATTATTAGCCACACCAATGAGTTGCGGCCCGCCTATTGGAATAAGTGCAATTACTAAATGCCCCGCGGTAAAAGGTAGCTGTCCCACTATTGTTTATTATTACTTTTTCCTATTTCATATTTCGCATGTTGTCAGATCTAGCTTTTACTGCCAGAAAGATTTTCTAAAAAAAGCGTTATCCGCATCAGGTTTTTTTAATGTCGACCGCCGACCAGAACACATCTCTGCCAATTCAGGTCACCGTCGTCCCCGATCTAAGTCTCCCGATCTAAATATGAAGCATATATCATCGTGTTCAACTTTATCACAGAATATTAAAAATCTTGAAGGGTTGAGATCTTTGGATGCTAATCAAGAGATTTTCATTTTATCCTTTTTTTAATTATTCCCGCAACTTCTTATATGTAAAAAATCATTGGTAACGTAGATGGAACTGCGACCTAGATTACGTTTTATAGAACTATAATCCTTTTTACCAAAGTTGTCTTTTTCAGTTAACAATTATACATTTTTGTTAACTGCGATCTTAGTCGCAGTTACTTAGTTTGAAAAATATCTGATTTTCTCATATACACTAAATTGTAAGAACTACGACTAAGCTTGCAGTATATATTAAAATAATTTTTTCAATAGTCAAAGCTATCTTTGCAACTACGAGCTTAGTCACAGTTTTATTTAATGTAGTTTAGACGTGTGATTTTCAATTATTTCTTTTTATTTTTAATTACCTGCTTTTTTTCTCGTAAACTCTAAATTGAAAGAACTGCGACTAAGGTTGCAGTATATATTAAAACTATTTTTTCAGTTATTATAGACATCTATATAATTGTGACGTTATTTGCATAGTCTTTTAATATATTAAGGGTTTCGAGTGAGGTCGTAGTATTATAAAATATCACATTCTTTTGTAAAAAAAATCTGGACATCCTGAAAGATGCGACTATGATCGCAGTCATTTATTCAATAGTCACAGCTATCTTTACATCTGCGACCGTAGTCGCAGTTTTATTTATTATAGTTCAAACATGTCATTTTCAATTATTTATTTATATTTAGTTCAACAATTTATTTTGTAGGATCTGAATTTACATGGAGAAATATCTGAAATCTTAGTTATTCTTTTAGGACAACAATTTTTCACAGATGATGAAGCATACAACTTCTAAAATGCTTATGCAAGAAACAAATGTTTTGGTGTGAAAAAAAAAAAGGAATAGATAAGTCAGTAGGCCTCCTCATGAAGTAATTTGTAGAAAATTTTGTTGTAACAAGGAGGGTGTGAAGAAATGTCTGAAATCTTTTCCTTCTCCTCTTTTTCCTTCCTCCTCTCCTCTTTTTCCATCCTCTTCTTCTCCTTCTCCTCTTCTTGAATTTTCCTCTTTTCTCCTCCTCCTCCTGTAACTATCTCCTCTTCTCCTCATCTTCCTTTCTCCTATTCTCCTTCTCCTGCTCCTCCTTCCCCTTTTCCTCTTTTCCTCCTCCTCCTTTGCAGCAGTGGCTGCTCTCAGCAGCTCTTTTTCTTTTTCGTTCACATTTATTTATTTTTTTGCTTTTTTAATTTTCTTTTCTCTCTTCTCTTTCTTCTTTTTTTTTAATTCAGCCTTGAGAGTTTTTTCATTCTCCATTTTTTAATTTTCTTTCTAACTCAACAACATATGCCCTCAAGTACTTATTTTCATTCCTCAAAATTCTAAGTTCTTCAGCTTGTTCATCCCGTGGTGCTGGCAAATAACCTGCAACAGTTGGTTCATATTCCCGCGTTGTCTCCTCAACTATTTTGACAGGTTCTCATTCTGTTTTCGCGGAATGTTAGCTTCAATATTTATATTTTCTTTCTCTCTTTCTTCTTTTCTTCATCATCATCTTCAGCAGGAAGGCCAATCATAATTTTTTCATCATTCGAAATGTTGGCCATTCGATTAAAAATCTGAAAATTCATGTTAAACAAACATCAATATAAAATTAACATGTTAGTTCTGCTACTTATTCATAGCAAAATGAAACTTGTATTAGAAGAGTTATCAAACAAACTACGACCATGGTCATAGTCTTAAATTTCAACTATAAGCCAAATAAATCAGTACTGCGACCATAGTCGCAGTATGGTCGCAGTACAAATTTCATATTAAATTCGTCCCAACTCAGATACTACGGCCTCAGACGTATTCAAAATCAAGGAAATAAGAGAATTGCGACCATGGTCACACTTAACTTATAGCGTAATGGAAGAGACTGCGACTTTGATCGCAGTCCATTAAAATTTTAGCAAAGGAACTACGAGTTGGGTCGCTGACATAAAATTTAAAAATAAATATATAAAAAACTAGAGAACAGTCTATGGTCACTAACTATTAAAAACTAACTTTATCTTCTTCAACATCAATAAGATCAATTTCAGTCAGGGATCTGCTAATATTTTGGAGCCCCATCTTACTGCCCGTGGGTTTTGTCCTCCAAACCATTCCTCGGCTAAAAAATAACAGCTCTCTCACATAGATAATACTGCAACATGTATTATTATATTAGTTTATATAAATATTGTCAATATATAAGTAATTTTCATCCATGTTTACCAACATATTAATAATTTGCATGGAGCATATTTGCAGCTCAAATGTGGTGTGCCTGAAGATGTCCATTAACTCAATCAGGAATTGCCATACAGTTTTAGCCCAGCATATGATTTTCATCACCTGAATATTGGTAATTTGTTTCACTATATATCACGGCACCGTACATTTACTGTCAGAAAAGAAAAGAGTGGCTGACATATACAGGATGATTAGCGTCGTGAGTCTTGAGCTACAAGTTTTTGTCTGTCTCTTATAATTTCATTTAAAGTCACTTGCTGCTCAAGTTGTTTATCCTTTAGTACATCTAATTCAGTCATCCTTCTTTTCTTCACCAGAAGATCATCTAAAACTTCTTCAATGGATACTTTCGTGATCTTCTTTATATTTAGAAAATAATATTTTATAACTCCCTTATCCTTTAGGGTATAGGTCTTATTCATAATAAAATCTGCCTCATTGATAGGTAGGCCGAAAATTGGGGCAACATCCTCTACTGTTAACTCAATTTGTTTGCCCCTAATTAGAATGTTCTTGACTCCCTATCATACTGGTTTATAATTTTTAGTACACTTATATTTAATTTTAGCCCTTTGTCAGCACCAAACTTCTCGTTGTAGAAGGCCATAAAATTGAACAAACAGGGTCTCCTTTATCGTATTGACAAAATCTGCCTGAATATGCTTTTTAAATTTTTTGATGAATTCGCACATAGGCTTTAGGCTCAATCTCATAAGACGAATCTTCAGTTCTTACTTACCTATAGATGCAGAAACATTAACAACGTAAGTATAAATTTTAATAAAAAAATCAAGGTCGCAGTATTTTTAAATAAATTTGGCAAAGAAAAAAGACCGTGACCTTGGTCGCAACAGTAGATAATAAATTATAATACACTGCGGCTAAGGTCGCACTGTGAACTTACGTTGCGATAGAGGTTGAATTTTTTTAATTAACCCAATTAATTAACTCATGAGGAACTTGGACAATGATTCGAAGCACTCCGATCCTAATTTTCATCATAATGCGATCTGGGTCACAATATCCTATTAAGCTAACTTAGTAGAATAGATTGCGGCTCAGGCCCCAAAAAAAGAGAGAAGGGATAGCAACACTGCGACATCAGTCACAGTATTTAAAAAACATAGTCTTAAAGTCAAAACGGATGTTAATAAAAGTTTAAAAATATTTTTTTTTACAGACTGCAACCAAGGTCGGAGAAACCTTGGTCGCTAATAAAAAGAACTGCGACCCAAGTCAAAAATATGGAATGAAAAAATACGGTGACCTTGGTCGCAGTGTTAAAAAATTAAAAATTTTAAAAAAATTAAATCTCCAATAAGATCGTTAATTCCTATTTTCTTTTCATCTTAAACTGTGACTTGGATTAAAGTTTCAAGGTAAAAAATTAAAAAATATTATTTCAAATCGTATAAATATATTTAATTTTGATTCTTACTTCTTTAAAACAAAAAAAGACGACTCTTTTACACTTAATTGTGACCATGGTCGCAAGCTTTTAAAATAAAAAATTTAAATAATTATTTTTTAAAAACCAAGATTCTTTAATAATTTAAGAAAAATCAAAATTTCCCGAAAAAATTCCGTATTATTTCTTCTTTGGAATTAAAATTCAAAACTGAATCAAAAAAATTCAGTGTAATAACTATTATTAAATCGAAGTTAAATTAAAAGAGGAAATTTTCTTTAAAAAACAAAAAAAATGAAAATTATAACTAAAAAAATCAAACTATTAAGGGCCACATAACCCCAAAAAATAAGTTTTCTAAGTTTTCCTTTTACCTTTTTTCGTGAATGATTTCTTGGGCGCCATCTTGATCAGATCTTTTTTTAAAAAAAACAAATTTTTGAACACAATTGTTTGAAAAATTTAGGAAATAATAACACTAAATTTTTTGAATTGATGAACTAAAAATTTCAGATCTATAATTTTTTTTGGAAGGAAAGATTTTTCTACTAAAAAGTTGTAAGAGAGGGTATTTTCATCAAAGCAATTATTGAAGTGACTGATGACTAATTCGAGTGGGATTCTTTTGATTTTTGTCCGCTAAAATTTATGACAAATGTGTGGCTATTATGTTGCCACATCCCGCCGATGAGAAACTCTCTCAGCTGGCAGCTGAAATACAGTAACCCTATACACACACACACACACACACACACACACACACACACACACACATATATATACACATATACACACACACATACACATATATAAACATGAGTTGGTCGCCTTCACTTAATTTCTAGTTTGTATGAAATTTTAATTTTTATACATATACTCTTAGAACCTCCTTATCCAAGAGAGGATTATAATTTGTAAATCCATATACATGATTATTAGTCATTGTACACATCATAATAGTAGAATATAGTTATAGTAGAATCAAGTCTCATGCTCAACTTAATATAGAATTTGTAATTCTACACTCTTGAACTCGATCAGTTCATCAAAATTAAATGATAACTCTCTACACAAGAATCGGATTGAGACACGATTAGAAATATTAGAAAATAAACTTGTTCCTCTTTCCAAGGGCATATTACATGATATGATTCATATGAAAAACCCAAACAAACTTATTTAAATTGTCCAAGTTACAAGTTTTACAGATTTTGACATTTTTTATAAAGTTTTCCTTACAACAATTAGAAACGGTTCACTAATTTTATGATCATAATTAAGGCAAATTTCTGATCACTTTTGTATTTGATTGAATTGGTGAATTCAGTTTACACAATCAATTTAGTATTTTCGGTACATGATAGTCTAATATGCGAGCTCATATAAATATGTTTTATTTAGAACGGAGTGTTGAAGGTGTAAATATGTTTTATTGCTTTCTAAGTTTCTTATTGTATATGTCATAACCTTATTCGTTATGTGAACTTATAACATGTGCTAAATTGTGAGATGGACTATATGTTGATGAGTTTGATTGGGATGATTTTGATGAGTCAGATTTATAGATAGTTTTTTTTATTATGCTGTGGATCTCAAGAGGGGTATTTTTGAGTATATATTTATTGTGTATATTGGTAGAGAATACTTGCTCGAATGGATTTGATAAGTAGGCCATGTCAAACTAAAATATTATTATATGATTTGCATGGGTGATTATTGAGTTTAGTTTATATAATTAGATTGAGATAAGTCTATAGGCTGATATTGATATATGTTGTATTCGGGCAAGTGACAAAATAGTGGGGAGGTGTTGCTAAAATTTTAAACTTTTATATGACAAGAAAGATAATTATTTTTCTTCAATTAAGGATTTGTGAAAGATTAAGGTAATGAAATCTGAGACAGTTACAAGCTCCAATAGAGATTAAGTTCTTTGTCATATGAGGAATATGTCTCACCTCCTTTAACTCCTTCAATGTCCCATCATACATCCTGATACAAACTGCACTCTTACCAACCAACCGACATGTGTGATCGTCTCTCATGGACATCAAACCGCAATCCAGCTCCTCAAAGCTAGAAAACAACTCCTTTTTGGGACAAATGTGATAGGTACAGCTTGTATCCAATATCCAATTAGATGCATCTGAATGACAACCTGATCGTTTAATAGAAAGTGAAAAGCAAGAAGAGTTAGAATTATTACCATCCAACCTCACGATATTTGCCTCTGATCGTGACTCTTTCTTCGACTTATTGAGCTTTGGAGTCCTTTCAGAAGATGCACTGCGATTACCAACCATGGGCTACCAATTGGATTTCTGCTGATTTTCTCTTCTTCAGTTTGGACTAATTCCTCTTGCAGCCAATACCTCTGCTGATGTGTCACTGGTAGAACACTCTTTATCATTTCTCCTCATTTCGAGATTCACAAGAGCATTGGTCACTTTCTTGTAGCTTAAGGATATTCTCCCATTGATCGATGTAAGCACAAAGGTCTCGTGTCCCTCATTAGGGAGAGAACTCAACAATATCAACTCCTTGTCTTCATCATCAATCACAACATCCCAAATTTGCCAAATTTGTGAGAAGTTTCATGTATATGTTTATGTGTTCACTAATGGAGGTTCTTTTCAGCTGAAACCTGTAAAGTCTCCTCTTAAAATGCAAGTGGTTCTCAATACTCTTCGTTAAGCACTTGCTTGTGAGTCTCTTCAAATGCAAGCAGTTTTGGCTTTTCCCACTGTTATACAAAGATACATCACCACCATTTTATCAAATACTACAATCGCTAAATCCTCATCAATAGGATTCTAGAGTCATTTTACACGTTCTATGACTTCATTATACCCCAGCTCTCTAGTGACCACCATTTCCTACTTATCCAAGCAACTTCTATCAGTCATTTCCCACTCATTGAGTGGCTTGTTATAGTATCCTTGTTTGAGTTCTCTAAGCATAACAGCCACCAATGTATCCCCATCAATTTTTTCGCACTCTTCTAGTTTTGTCTCTTCATAGATCCAAGTAGATACTTGCAAAGGGACCTCTCTGTAGTATTCTTGATTTTATAATAAAAAAGAATATGTTTTGCACCACAAGTTCTGTAAATAGTTTTTCAATGTCTTTTGAACCTGTTGCGAAATTGATATGCTCTGATACCAATTGTTGTAACAAATCGGTGCTCTGACACAAATTGTTACTTTCGGGATTGATGTTTGTGGAACTGGGCAATATGATGATACTTGTAAAAGAAAAACTGTTGTAAAGCAAATTAACAATACCTAAACAAAAGAGTAATGAAATTAACATGAGGATTTAACGTGGTTCGGCCCAAACTTGCCATGGGGAGAGAACTTGGAGAGCTTTATTAATAAACTTGATACAAAAAGATCTAATTTTTCTCTTGATGCAATAAGAGTACTCACCTTTCTCCTTAATTTATACCTAGATTACAAGAGTATTATCTTATCTCTATGCGACTTTACTTTGTTCCTCTTTTTCTTGGCTTTCTTGGTGTTCTTCACTTTTTTGTGTCTTCTCTGTTCTTTATAATGATGGGTTACAACCTTTATTTATATGATTTTACAATATAACTCTAATTTAGACTATGAGATAATTTTGACCATTGGATACTTGAAGAATCTTAATCAATCCTATTAGGAGTTAATCTCTTGATCTAGAAGAATTCTAGACACTTTAATTTTTAGAAACAAATATTCATTGAATAGAAACTGAATCATATTCGTACTTCACCAGAAAAAAAAATCAGAGCCTAAAAAAGAAACTGATTCTGCTTCTGGAAATGCTTCGATTAATCAACTTATCCTGATGATTAGTCGACTAATCCCCACCATTAGTCGACTTATAAACTATACAGTTAACTACTATATGTTGCTTCCTCTCTGTTTTTGCTTCTTTATCTGTCCTAGTTGACTATTAGTCAACTGGTCTTTTGCGTTAGTCAATTTATAAACTTTATAAGTCGACTAATCTGCTTCTGCTTGGTTTGCTTCTTCTGCTTCAAGCAATTATCTTCTTCAAGCCGATTGATCTACTTCGACCATCATCTCCTCTTGAAAATAAAGAAAATCGTAACAATCTCTATCTTGACTTGCTTTTCAAGCTTTTAGCAAAATACATTGAGATTTGGATTATTACCTTAATTTTTTCCTTGTTTGTAACCATATTGTGAAGTCTTTAACTCTTATCCCCTCTCTCCGGGGCCTTTGACTGATTTACTGGCATGGCTTGGGCCATCTCGGGCCTTACCCAATTGCACCCTTTTCCTTTCTGCGATACTTTGACCCGGTTCAGGTCCCGTTGCAGTCTTCCTTAAAGCTCTATCTCGCGATCCCTTCCAAGCTTATAACTAAAACTCCACCAAACTGAGTTTTCTTCCTTCAGCTTTTATAACCCTCTACACTTCTCTCTTTTCAAAATTGCCCTATCTCATTAGCTAACTGTGATGACGTCTTATTGCATTTGGATCTGGCATCCTTCTTCTTCGAGAATCCCAATGGATATTAAATTGACTATGCCTCCGGGACATACCCGGACTGCCTCCAGAGCACAAATCGTCCCATCTCTTTCTGTAAACTTGACTGTTCTAGTGCTATGACCTCGCAAGCTGAGCCATCCATCATCTTAACCGTCTCTTCCTCTTTTCTAACCAAGGAGCTAAACAGCTCTTTTAGGAACATACATGAACTGTACCACCCGAATCAAATATCTAGCTTTTATTTTGAGAAGTGTAGTTTTCAACAAAAGAAGCCATTAATACTTGTATGCGCCGGAAAGAAGAAGAGATAGTGATGGGTGTAAAGATTTCCTTGAATCAAATGAAACTATTACAACCAGACTTTTCCTTCCAGTTACAAGGGAGGGAGGATGTTGAGTCTTGAATCCCCCCTTTGTTTAAGGCTGGGTTCTTCGTGTGGCGGTGGAGAGTGAGTCTTGTTCTCCGTTGACCGGATGACCGTCGGGACCGTCGGGGGATCTTCTCTCTGGGTGGTAGAAAGAGTAACACAGCTCTGTCTATCAAAACTCTCAAAGAGAAGGTAGGCGAAGAGCAGCTCGTATGCAGCAAGCTTGACGAAGAGTCTTCTCTCTCTCTTTGTTGATGATCTCCTCTTTGATGCCTGATCCTTCTTTTTTTTTTACCGCCCCCCTCTTCTGATTGCCTCGACCTCATAGCAAACGAGGCTATTTATAGAGGTCCTAGGGGGTGAACGTGCCCCCTGAAAACGCTCCACAATGAGGGGCCACTTCCCGCTACTTGTGCGGTGACTGGCCCCGTAATCCGGGTGGTTACAACTGAGGCGCGGGTTTAGACCCACGCGCCTTGATGCTGAGACGCGGGTGTCGAGCCAACGCGCCTTGATGCTGAGACGCGGGTGTCGAGCCAACGCGCCTTGATGCTGAGACGCGGGTGTCGAGCCAACGCGTCTAGAACTTGAGACTCTGCTTTTATTGGCTTGTCTTTTAGTGACTTTTAGACAGCCTACAATACTTTGGTGTCCTCTACACCGTTTGCTATATCTGTCTCCGCAACCTGCCCCTTCTTCTTGATTGAGGTAAACTTGTGCACAACAATACAGAGTTTAGAAATTAAGAATGGAAAGTGCAAGATTCTTAATTCTACCGCGATAGCAAGTGGGTATGAGGGTCATGATTCATAAGGAGGGACTTGCGATGAAAGAGTGTTATAAGTTTTCTTATAAGTTACTAAAAATAGTTAAGAGATCTTTTATGTATTTACAAAGAAAAGAGAAAATGAAGTTATGTTAATTTGGAGAAAGTGGAAGATTGGAGAAGATGGTAATTGTGTAAAAGGGACAAAAGTTAAAAAATTAAATAAATAGAGTAAAGAAAATAGAGAATATTTGTTTTTGAAGTGATCTAAACTAATGAATTAAAAGAAAGAAAAGAAAGATCTAAAGTTTTCTTACCTTTTTATGCTTACCTCACCTTGGATCCTAGGCAACAATTTTTCTTGGTTTGAAGGTGATTACCACATGGAATATAAGATTCTTCTCACTCCAAACTGCCTGTATTATATCATCAAAACTATGAAAAGTAAGCATGAAATGATACAAAACTTACCTGTTTAGATGTGAAATCTATCATCATAAACCATCAGTTGCTCTTGCGAAGTCAAGGTCAATAGATTTATCCAGTTTCAGATCAAACATGAGAGGACAAGTACTAAAGAAAAATAAGAAGAATAACATAAAAATTAAGCATCGATTACATTGAAAAACTATATAAAAAAAAAGGATCAAGTTATATCAAGTTCACTCTTGAAAACCACTTTCTCACTTTTCATATGAATTCCTCTCCAACCTAAGCTATACAAAAAATGAAAAATTACATAGGAAGAAAAGAGAAACCTAAGTTAAAAACTAAAAATAAAAACTAGCCTAAACTCTCTGCTGAGTGGTGCCCCTTTACCTTCTAAAGTGGTGATAGTTATAGGTTGAAATGAAGAAGAAAGAGCATGCTTGAAGATGGGACCAAATTGCTGGCCCAACAGAAAAGATCTTCTGATGAGGTTGGAGATGAGGTTGGAGATATGGATAAAATTGCTTGCTCAATAGAAAAGATCTTCTGTTAATAATACTTTTGGATCTCTAGATTTTAATAATATCCCTTTGATTCTTCAAGCTAACTAATTGATTCTTCTAAATTTGATTTTAACTATATTTATTTGGCTTTATCTTCAGTTAATCAAATAAATCCAATTAAATCAGAATTTAACTAACTTTTATTTGGTCTTATCTTCTCTCCCTTCATTAAGACAAACCTACAAAATAAGATATTTAGACAAAGAATTAATAAAATTTATTATAGGATATATTTGAGAATGCAATAAAAATAATGCAAAATATGTGTACAATCACACCCCACAACTGTATTTTGCTCGTCTTCGAGCAAGACAAGAAAACTAAACCTAAGAATTTATTAAACCACTTTTCCAAGTCGCGCGACTACTCTGAGCGTGTGCAACAAGCTTTTAAACCTCTAAGTTTCCCCTAGAGGAGGAGTTATAGTCTCCTGAGGGTTTTCAGTGGATTACATGTACAAAATCCAAAAAGAAAGAGAAACAAAGTGTTAGTATTTTGAAAATACATTTTGAAAAGACAAGAAAATATTTGAAGTATTATTATAAAAATTCAAATAATCTATAAGTTATAGGAAAACTAATCTTTTCATTCATAAACTTAGTCTCTATTCAAAAACTTATTATTAATCAAGGTAAAGAGTCAAACTGTATTTTTTATCTAGTTTATTATTTTACCCTAAGTCATATGCACTCGAGGCACTTCAACTCTAATTGTTATTTTTTATACAAATTTTTGGTGATACTATCTCTTAGTTCTATTATAATTTTTAATTTGCTCATGTAACGAGTCTTTAATCGTGACTCCCAGACCGGACGATCTTAGGGAAAACGTGTGAGAAAACACGCCAAAAATCTAAGGACTCGAGCAAACAAAGTCACAAAACTTAAGAATTTTATTAATTATATGGACCATTTTTAGGCGTAAATACTTTTGCTTTTATGAGGCACAAATACCGAGCTTAATCAGAGTTATATATATATATTTCCAATTTTTTTATTTTTTTATAAGGCATAAAAATCTTTATTTTTATACCCTAAATGTGCAAATGTATAAAACATGCATATTTCATCAAGGAAAAAATTAATATTAAATAGTTTTTTCAATTTATCTTTCTAACTCTAGAAATCAAAGAAATAATCTTATTTTGACCAAGTATAAGAAATCCTAATCATGATTCTCCTATTTCTTAAAATTAACTTAATTTCTTACAAAAAATAGGCAAAATATTGTTTCTCTTTTCCAAAACCTTTTAAAAGCTAAAAAATGTTATATATTTTTCTTTCTTTTATAAATTTAAAGGAAAACTTATGTTATGTTAGAACCCTCCCCCACACCTATCTCATGTATTGTACTTAATGTATGAATGAATGTATATATGCATGAAAAAAAAAGAAAGGAAAAGAAAAATGTTACCTCATGATAGTAGTTCCGGTGGTTGTTGGATTGTGCCAAGCATTACTGCCCAATCAAAATATTGTGGGTTATCAAGGAACCTACCTTTTATGACCTTTTTTTTATTTACATATTTATAATCCCCAAATGGAATAGGATCATGCAAGATCCTATCATGAAAATTATCTCCTTTATATGACCAATCTTAGAATATCATTTCAGAGTCATCATGGTCTATACCTATGTCCAACAGTAGAATATAATTTTATGGAATGGATGATTTGAGCTCTGAAATGAAAGGTTCAAGAACCAATATTAACTCGAGAAAATCAACTTTGAATTTGAGAGTCAGTTTTAGTTCAAGAGTTGTGTTCAAATCAAAGAATTGAAATTCGCATTCTTTTCTCTTCAATGGAATGTGATTTTTCAAAATAGGTGGTTTAATTTTAAAATCTATGGGTACAGGAATCAATGTTGGCACGAAAAATGGGTCCAAATTTAGTAAGGATGCCAGAGTCAACATTGATTTAAAATTTGAAACTAAATCACAAAATTGAAGATAAGATTTACATTCATGTTCAAGTTCAATTTTATTGAAATCAAAACTTTGTCAATGGATTAAAATTGGTCAAGTTCAAGATGGTGTGGTGAAATTGAATCTTGGATAAAGTCTCCGTGAAACCATGATTCTTGGTTACTTTTAATATGATTAGGGAAATCAGAAGTGGTCAAAAATTAGGTAGGGAGAGTTTTCTCATTCCTATCATTAATTGTGTTGACCAAATAATCCATTTGTGCTTCTAACATGTTAATAGACTGGGTACAATCAAAATTTGAATGGGTGAAATCATTTTGGTATTGAATCATGTTTCTTATTCTCTTTTCCAAGTCAATAGGTTCTTCTTATTGTCGTGGGACTTGAAAAATGTAGAAAAGATTTTGGATTTGGAAATTTTGATGGGATTCTGAGTCTGTTAAGTTTTGAACTTGTCGCTCAGACTCATGTAAGAGCTCTAGAATCTTATCATTTTCGGACTTGATCAAGGCTTCCATTCTTTTTTGAAATCTGCTTTTTCCTCTATTGGTTATTCTAGAAAAGAAATTTGTTGATAAGGTGGCTGATAGAATGACTCCGGGGAGTAGTATCCTCACTGACTCGGTGAAGAGTAAAGATGATGATTCCAGTCTTGCTCATAACATTGAGACTGAGGCATATATTGATTCGGATAAGACCAATCCAACATACTTGATTTGTTAGAGTTATGAGATACCGGGTTGGTAATATCTGAGTTAAAAGAGGCTGGGGTGAAGTATGGATCACTATATGCATTGGAATAATTGTAATTGTAATTCATATCACAAAATGTCAAAACAAAAATAAACAAACAAAAAGAAAGAAAAATCTAACCTAAGTTAGGGTAGAACCTAGACTTAAACGACTCCTAATTGGTTGACTGTCCTGGGGGGAGTGGTACATTGCAGCAATCTAACCATAAGTTAATCGGCACGTAGGGGCAAGACCAGTGAGAGGTATTCACGTCTAAGTAACGGAATTATGCCAAACCACTGTTCTTTGAGGTTTCGTCTTTCAATCCCAACCTTTGACACGGATTTGACAAGAGTCAAACTCTAACAACTTTCTCCTAGGACAGTCTCCTATTTAGTCTGAGATGTCCCTATGGCCAACATCTACTCAGTTTTAGTTAGGTTTGGTTAGTGAGTGAGGAGATGATTTTTGGGCTAAGGAAGGGTAATGACTTTCCCACCTTATCTTGTTTACAAGACAAGCCCTTAATGGTTTTTGTGCAAGTGTGCAGGTATATAACAAAAAATAACACTCAAGGTGATTAAATCATACAAGAATGTTTCCTATGCTATATGCAATGCACACACATCTTGGCTCCAGCACTCTTCAATAGCAATTAAGAAGTAACGGATTAAACATATGCTTAAATGCAAAGTCTAAACCATTTTTAGCATTTAATATCCATAGTTTACTGTTGAGGTTAAAAATGTGCATACAGTAAGGTAAATAAGAAAATTAACAGTAGCAGAAACCTAAAATTTGCAATTCATCCAGCCTGCAAGAAAGATAGGTGAGTAGTCCACTCAACTTGCCGCGAAAACGGGGCTTTCGCCACTTTGGCACAGCAAGGTTGAGGGTTTTTAGGCTTTCTTTCTAAAGTAGAGTCTCAGAGCAACTTATATGTTTCTGCAACTTGGGTTTTCTTTAAATCAGCCCCCGTACACAAAACAGAGAAGAAAGTTTAACCTTTAAAAAACTTAAAAAGAAATACTTACCATCCCTCCCTGGTAACGACGCCAAAATTTGATTGAGGTAAACCTGTGCACAAAAATACAGAGTTTAGAAATGAAGAATAGAAAGTGTAAGATTCTCAATTTTAATGTGATAGCAAGTGGCTATGAGGGTCGTGATACACAAGGATGTAGGTTCACCTAGAGGGGGGGTGAATAGGTGATGGCTAATCTAATGGTCACTTAATGCCTAATGATGCAAATAATGCGGAAGCTAAAACAATTATGACCAAATTAAAACTTTTACACTATACACTATGTATAACACAAGAGTGTTGCCGAATTCCCCGAGAAGGGCTCTGGACAAACTTCTCTAGATTCCCCTTGAATGGGTTGAGGTGCCGCGTTGGCTCTCTTGGTTGAATACAAGTGTTAGTCACAATCCCAAGCAATATATCAATTAAGCACAAATGAATATATCAAGCATATAAAGATAGACAATAATTGAATGCAAGATATAAACAAGAGACAAAGAGAGAGAGAGCAATCGCAAACACAAGGGTATGTTTCGAGGTTCGAGCACACTTGCTCTACATCCCCGCCTTCGACACACGAAGGATTTCCACTATGCAAGATCCCAATGGATCTCTCCTTGGTGCCGCAACACCTACAAGCCCTCGGACTCTCTAGTCCCGTACACACCGCAAGCCCACCGGCTCACCGAGGCCGCACCTCGTACAACAAGTCCGCACCCGAACTCGAAACAACGACGAGCACACCTGCCCGTCTCCTCAAAGAACAAAGAAAAGATCTTTGGTGATCACGACACTTTGATCACCTAAAGCACTCTCACTACAACACACCTATAGGATGTATAATCAATGGATAGCTCAAGTGTGGTGTGAGAAAAACAAGGATGTGAGAGGTGGAGAAAAAACTCAAAGAAATCTCTTTTACACTCTTTATAAAATCTTCCCTTTAGATAGGAAATATTAGCTCTCTATTTTGTGGAGAAAACTCTTCTAAAAGTCTGGGAAAAACTAGCTCTAAGAGTCTCTAAAATCTTAGCTCAAAACAATGACCAAACCCCCTTTTATAGAGGTCAGAAAAATATGACCGTTGGGGTCTGTCAGAGCTTCCGGTCGACCGCCCGGTTGACCGCCAACGGTCGAAAATCTGACCGTTGGAGCCTCCGGTCGACCGCCCGGTCGACCCAGAAATCCAGAGAGCAGAACTCTCTGCAGCGGTCGACCGTCCGGTCGACCGGACCACTGTGCTGCCAGACACGCACAAGTCTGTGCACGTCGGTCGACCGTGGGTCTACCGGACCATGGTGCGGTCGACCGCTCGGTCGACCGGACTGGCCTGTCAGCCACTTCCAGGTCTGGAAAACTGGTTTAAAAATTAATTTTAAAATCTTTTAACACTTTTAAAAATTTCATAAACTTGTTTTAACATTCTATATTGAAAACCAAACTTGTGATAAAAATTTTCAAGACATATATCAACATATTCATATCATTTCAGCGTCTTGCAAATTTTATCAAAAATCAAAACATGTATTTTTCAAACTAGGTTTTCATAACTTCACAAAATATAAAAACAAGATATTTGATTTCATTTTAAAGCATAGTGTGTATGGATATGATCCACTACACAATCATAATGTAATATCTATGTTTTTGACATTAAGCTCTAAACTTGGTTATGGTTGAAAAGATATACATGATAGAAATACCAAAAACCAAGGTATATATATTGTCACAAAGAAAATATTTTACTAAATAAAAATTATTTTCTAAACATAAAAATCTTTTATGAAAGCAATTCTATCAAGAGTTCTATCAAGAGTGTGTGTGTAAGATATACTTGAGCAATCCACCAACTATCTATCCTTTACATTTTTAACTAAAACAAAAACTAAATCTTATACCTAGACACAAGTCTTCATCTTCTTGAAGTCTTCACTTGAAGGCTTCTCATCTTCTTGACTTGGTCCAAGCTTGATCCAAAAGCTCCTTGGATCACACCGTGCTAGCTCCAAATCTTGACATTTTATCCTTTGTTGAGCTATGCACCTACTAAGATCTTGATAATGAATCTGTCACTAATTAAACACAAGATCATTAGTAAATATAACTTCATGAGTTGATCATCATCAAAACTAGGGTGATAGGCCTTTGGGCTAACAATCTCCCCTTTTTGATGATGACAAAACTCATGAGGTTATATATGCATGGATTAAAGTAAAGCTTCAAGGAAGCTCCCCCTTAACTCATGCATAGACAAATGAATAATAGATATGGCAATGAGGCACATGAATATGTATGCAAGTATGGAGATGAAACAAAATAAATCTTTGTCTCCTATTTGCAATACAAAAACATATATGCATAAATAACAAGGAAGACAAATACTTCTCCCCCTTAAGCAATGAAAACATGCATATAAACTCAAATACTTCTCCCCCTTTTTGTCAATCATCAACAAAGGGGTCAAAGTAAAGTCAAATCAAACAAATTTTTCTCCCTCTTTTTTTTTGTCAAAAACAAAAAGATCAAGAAGGGGTAATACAAATAAATCAATAAAGATTTATATGCGATATACATTCATGAAGAGGAAGACGCTAAGTTAGCTTCCCTACACATATGCATTACATGAAGAAGGGATGACAAGCCCTAACTCACATAACACATATTATGTAATACATAAGAGGAGATGTGAAGCTCCCCCTACACACGTATATCATATAAAGAAGAGTTGTCAAGCTCCTCAGTTTATAATATACTCAACATGAATCCATATGTAAGAGAGATGTTAAGCTCTCCTTGCATATAGGAAATACAAATCAAACATTTTGAATTTTTCTTTAAAATTTTGAACTTACTTAATAAAACACATTTTGAGAAATCAAATCAACATATATATATATATATATATTATATATATATATATATATATATATATATATATATATATATATATATATATATATATATATATATATATTGATATCAATAGTAAACATAAAAGGTTTTTTTTTTTTCATCATAAACTTTGTGCTTTTTAAAAATGTGAACCAATTGGAAGTTTAGCACATGGAAATCATATATATGTATGAGAAATGAGTATACCAGTGAAATTGAAACATACATATATAAGAAACAAAATATGAGTATATACAAAATAAGTTCATATTGATACCAATTGAAACGATTCAATGATACCAATTTACATAACAATAAAATCAAGTGTATATCTCATAACCTACCACCCTTCATATGCACAAGGTAAAAGATTTTCAATGAAGCATACAAGGCATAATCGCCCATCCATCCTCCCATCGATGGTAGGGGTTTTTAAAAATAGATTTGAAAATAAGCTTAGTTTGAAAAACTCTACCAAATGAAGAATTTGCACTAGAAAAATGTTTTAAAACTAGTGAGGAATCCTTCAAGTAAGGAATAAAGAAAAAATATTTTTCATGAAACACAAGTAAATCACATGGCACTAAAAACACTCTAATATCCATGAAGTCCATAAAATTTTCAAAAGAGGTGAGTGCACTAGTGTTATGTGGAACATGGTATCATGAAATTGTCAATAAAGCTCAATATTCCTTTAAATAAGAAAACACGAAAATCATCACAAATTTATATTGAAAAAAATATATTTCAAGATATATGTATGTTTTGACAACTCAATAAGTATACATACATATCTCTCAAACACAATTGAGTCCATATAAATAGATTTGCATTAAAGGCAAATGACTCAAGAGGTATACATGTATATCTTAAAGTTTGGCAAAATACACATATACATGAAATGAAAAACACATGGCCATAAATCAAATCCAAAAAGAGAATACAAGTTTAAAAATGTATGTATCATCAAAACTAAGCAATACAAGCACATTTCATGGGTTCAAATAAGCATTCAAGCACAAATATAAATAGATTTATTTGTGGCCCACAATATGTTCAAGTATAAATCCTAGTGTTGATAAAACTAACATATAAACTAATATTCAAATCATGAAGCATCAATTTTGAGAAAAATAGAATCATGTGTCAATCTTAAAAATTATTTGAAGAACAAATAACTAGTATAAATTGTTTTTTTGAAAACTAGTTAAAGATCCTTCAAATATATCAAATCTTATGTTTTTCATAAACATAACTAGATACATAAAAATTTAAGCACTCATAGTCTGTAAGGCTCAAAATGTTTTTAATAAAAATGTGAGTGTTAAATGATTATGTAAATAGCATTTTTATGAAAATAGTCAATGAAGCTCATAAGTCACAAAAATACGAAAAATAATTTTTAATCAAAACACTAATCATCATGGTATATGTATGATTAATCCAATCCTAACACTACACATACATATCCCAAATCTAAAAGAGTCCATTAAATATGTTTGCATGAAGGCAAGAGACTCACGGGTATACATGTATATTTATTAGATTTGAATTAAAAATACATATACATGAAGTAAAGTCATAAAATAGGCATAACAAGCATAAATGAAAGAATCATCAAAACTAGTCTATACATATGCATATAGTGGGTACAAGTGAGCATGAAGTTCAATCATATATGAATCAATTGTATTTCACTATTTATATATGTATACATACACGTTTTGATAAAATCTACATTTAAACATGTAAATACCACATGAAGCACACAAAAATATGAACATGCTATATGATATATGAAATTAAAAGCATGTGCATAAATAAAAGAGGAGTTTAGAAATTGTTACCAACTCCAAAGCTCCAAATATGGTGGTTGTCACACCAAAGCTCCTTGATAGCGATGCATCCAAAAGTATGTCCATCAAGTCTATTGCATCCACTACCAAGGCACCAATCCTCTCACGTTTTATGAGAGCCCTCACCTACATCACAAGCAAATTGTGGGGGTTTTGGTACCCATATTTTCTTGGGTCCTTTGGGGTTAGTCTTGTAAGGAACCCAAAATTTTTTATAATTAACAAAATTTAAAGAATTAATATTATCATAACAAAACTTTGCTAAATGGCCTTTGCGGCCACAATGTGTACATATGTACACCTTAGAATGCTTATGTGTAGGAGTGTGATCATGTTGTGCAACATAAGCAAATGCATGGTTATGATGTGCATGAACATGTGGAGTTTGTTTCTTTGAAAACATTGACTCCAACCTAGAATGATTAAAAGCACAAGAGTTCAAAGTTGAACTCAAACCATCCATTTTATTTTTCAAATTCTTAATCTCATTAGTGGTGGCATGAAAAGCATGATGAGATATAGAATCATTTTTCTTTTTCTTTTGTGAAACAAAATCTTTTTCTTTTTCAACAAATTTTCTTTTCAAAGTAATATTTTCTTGAAAAACAACTTCTTTTTGTTTTTCCACCAAATCAATTTTATTTTTCAAAGTAGTGTTCCCTTCACATAAATCATTCAATTTTGAAAGCAAGAAAACATTCTCATTTTTCAAATATTTATTTTCTTTTTCTAAGCATGCCATTTTATTTTCTAAAGAATCTTTTTCATTAAGCATGGCATCAAAATTCTTTTTCAAATTATTGTTATCTTTTTCAAAACATGCAATGTTAGATTTAAATGTATCATGTTCTACGTGCATGCAAGCAATATTCTTTTTCAAATTTTTATTTTCTTTCTTAATCATGTCATACTTTTCAAGCAATAGATGACAAAAGGTAGTAAGCTCATCATATGACATGTCATCATCATCGGATTCGGAATTTACCTCAAGGGGGTTATCCCCTTGGACCATGTAGCACTTGTTGGAGGTGTCGCTTCCAACATCCGAGTCACTCCCCGCATAGTATAGATCTTTTTCGCCGAGGGAGGTGATGATGTTCCATACTACAAAAGCCGATTCAACATTAGAAACCCTAGATAAATAATCATCATTTAGGTTTGACTTGATAGCATGAAGGGCTTTTGCATTAGCCTCAAAATTCTTACCATCTAAAGAGTATGCATTATTAGTAGTGGCAAGATATACATGAATGCCTAAGGCCTTGAGGTACAATGACATCTTAACCTTCCAAAATTGGATGTTAAGGATGTCAAAGGTGGGTGGTGACATGAAGTCCATGGTGTGTGTACAAAAATATTGTGATTAGCCTAAAATGAGGATCTTTAACTCTAGGTTGTTAGACCCAAATCAGAGTACCAAGCTCTGATACCAATTGTAGGTTCACCTAGAGGGGTGGTGAATAGGTGATGGCTAATCTAATGGTCACTTAATGCCTAATGATGCAAATAATGCGGAAGCTAAAACAATTATGACCAAATTAAAACTTTTACACTATACACTATGTATAACACAAGAGTGTTGCCGAATTCCCCGAGAAGGGCTCTGGACAAACTCCTCTAGATTCCCCTTGAATGGGTTGAGGTGCCGCGTTGGCTCTCTTGGTTGAATACAAGTGTTAGTCACAATCCCAAGCAATATATCAATTAAGCACAAATGAATATATCAAGCATATAAAGATAGACAATAATTGAATGCAAGATATAAACAAGAGACAAAGAGAGAGAGAGAGAGAGAGAGCAATCGCAAACACAAGGGTATGTTTCGAGGTTCGAGCATACTTGCTCTACATCCCCGCCTTCGACACACGAAGGATTTCCACTATGCAAGATCCCAATGGATCTCTCCTTGGTGCCGCAACACCTACAAGCCCTCGGACTCTCTAGTCCCGTACACACCGCAAGCCCACCGGCTCGCCGAGGCCGCACCTTGTACAACAAGTCCGCACCCGAACTTGAAACAACGACGAGCACACCTCCCCGTCTCCTCAAAGAACAAAGAAAAGATCTTTGGTGATCACAACACTTTGATCACCTAAAGCACTCTCACTACAACACACCTATAGGATGAATAATCAATGGATAGCTCAAGTGTGGTATGAGAAAAATAAGGATGTGAGAGGTGGAGGAAAAAGTCAAAGAAATCTCTTTTACACTCTTTATAAAATCTTCCCTTTAGATAGAAAATATTAGCTCTCTATTTTGTGGAGAAAACTCTTCTAAAAGTCTGGGAAAAACTAGCTCTAAGAGTCTCTAAAATCTTAGCTCAAAATAATGACCAAAACCCCTTTTATAGAGGTCAGAAAAATGTGACCGTTGGGGTCTGTCAGAGCTTCCGGTCGACCGCCCGGTCGACCGCCAACGGTCGAAAATCCGACCGTTGGAGCCTCCGGTCGACCGCCCGGTCGACCCAGAAATCCAGAGAGCAGAACTCTCTGCAGCGGTCGACCGTCCGGTCGACCGGACCACTGTGCTGCCAGACACGCACAAGTCTGTGCACGTCGGTCGTCGTGGGTCGACCGGACCATGGTGCGGTCGACCGCTCGGTCGACCGGACCGGCCTGTCAGCCACTTCCAGGTCTGGAAAACTGGTTTAAAAATTAATTTTAAAATCTTTTAACACTTTTAAAAATTCCATAAACTTGTTTTAACATTCTATATTGAAAACCAAACTTGTGATAAAAATTTTCAAGACATATATCAACATATTCATATCATTTCAGCGTCTTGCAAATTTTATCAAAAATCAAAACATGTATTTTTCAAACTTGGTTTTCATAACTTCACAAAATATAAAAACAAGATATCTGATTTCATTTTAAAGCATAGTGTGTATGGATATGATCCACTACACAATCATAATGTAATATCTATGTTTTTGACATTAAGCTCTAAACTTGGTTATGGTTGAAAAGATATACATGATAGAAATACCAAAAACCAAGGTATATATATTGTCACAAAGAAAATCTTTTACTAAATAAAATTCTTTTCTAAACATAAAATCTTTTATGAAAGCAATTCTATCAAGAGTTCTATCAAGAGTGTGTGTGTAAGATATACTTCAGCAATCCACCAACTATCTATCCTTTACATTTTTAACTAAAACAAAAACTAAATCTTATACCTAGACACAAGTCTTCATCTTCTTGAAGTCTTTACTTGAAGGCTTCTCATCTTCTTGACTTGGTCCAAGCTTGATCCAAAAGCTCCTTGGATCACACCGTGCTAGCTCCAAATCTTGACATTTTATCCTTTGTTGAGCTATGCACCTACTAAGATCTTGATAATGAATCTGTCACTAATTAAACACAAGATCATTAGTAAATATAACTGTAACACCCCGCTCCCGGAATACATACTTAGTTGCGTATTCGGATTTTTCGATCATATTTTTTGATTTACTTCTTGTATTTATTTTGTATTATGAATTCTTTATATGATCGTTTTGTCTTGGATCCGGATTCACGGACTCGGAGTCAGCCCTAGTCTGAACCGAGGACCCGATCCTAGGGTATTACTCAATTTGGTCTTTCCGGTAATCAGATTTGACCGATTTTAGTTTCAAATATTATTTTCTCATATTTTAGATTTTCTATGATTTTCTGGAATTTTCCTGAATTAAAATGGAAAATCTTCAAAACCGGTGTCGACCAACACCGCTGACCGACTTCTGGATTTTTAATTTCCAAATGGAGTCAAATTTTGAGAAATCGCTTTCACATATTTTCTTAAAATAATATTTACTATCTTAATTCATTTTCTGGGCATTTTCAGAATTTATCGGATTTCTGCCAGATTCGGTGCCGATCGATATTAGCGGCAGATTCCAAGATTTTTAATTTAAAAACTATAAAGTATTTCTTAAAACGAATTTCACCATGATTCTTAAAATAATATTCTTGATTTTTGAGAATTTTTTCGGGTCGTTCCGAGATACTTGATTTCGGGACGATTTCGGTATTTTCCCGAAAGTTTTCCGCATCCGCAACCGAATCCCGGGAATCCGCCACTCTAATTATTTTCACTTTTTCTTCCAAGAGAATATCTTCCCTTTTTCATTTCTTTTCCTTTTTCCTTTTTCTTTCCTTTCTTTTCTTTCCACCAAATTCTCCAAACTTCTCCATTCTTCCATTTTCTTCTCCAACCTTCCACCAAAATATCTCCACCTCACCCATCTCCATGGCTGGCCATGATTGGCCAAGAGAAACACCTCACCCCTCCACTTTACAATTAAACCCCTCTCTTTTCCATTTTTGCATCACCTTCACAAATCCAAATCCTATATAAATCTTTCCTTCTTCATTTCACTTCATTTTCTCTTCGTTCTCTTCACCAACACCTTAACCTCCACCAACTCCTTCTTCATCTCCACCATAACAACCACCACTACAACTTCTCCAAACTCCTTACCTTCATCTTCTTCCTCCTCCATCTCCATGGAAACCACCACCGTAATACCCCGTTTCCGGAATACGTACTTAGTTGCGTATTCAGCTTTTCGATCGTATTTTTCGATTTACTTCCCGTATTTGACCGATTTCAGTTTCAAATATCATTTTCTAATATATTAGATTTTGTATGAATTTCTGGAATTTTCTTGAATTAAAATGAATTTCTTCAAAACCAGTGTCGACCAGTATCGCTGATCGATTCCCGAATTTTTATCTTACAATCAGTTAGGAATTTCTAGAAAGTCCTTTAGACTTTATTTCTTAGAATTACTTTTCTTACCTAAATACTTTTTCTGAGAATTTTATGAATTTATGAAAATTCCATCGGAGTCGGTAGTTAACTGATTCCGGGATTTTTAGTTTTAAAATTTTAAAGTATTTCTTAAAACGGATTTCACTATGATACTTAATATATTATTCTTGATTTTTGGTAAACTTTACGAGTCGTTCCGAGATACTTGAATTTCGGACGATTTCGGTATTTTCCGAAATGTTTTCCACATTCTCGATTTAAACCCGGGAATCAGTGTTTTCAATATTTTCATTTTTCAAGTTAGAGAAAATATCTTCTCTTTTTCATTTCTTTTCTTTTTCCCTTTTTCTTTTATTTCTCTTCCTTCCTCTCCAAGCCAAAGGAATTTCCAATTTTCAAAATTCTAATTCTTTTCCAAATTTCCAACAAAACCCACACTCTTCCATCAACTTCTACCATTAATGCCCTTCTTTCTCTCTCTCTTCTTTGGCCGGCCATGATTGGCCAAGGGAGACAACTCATCTCCCTATTTGCACAAAACCCCCTCTCAATTACCTTATTTTCACCTCCTTTACAAAATCTAAATCCTATATAAACTTTCCTTTACATTTTTATTTCTCTTTTCTTCACTTTAGCAAGAAATTAACCTTCACATTTCCTCCTCCATCTCAAACTCAACCACCTACTTCCAAAACAACACCTAGGTTTTCATCTCCATCCCAAGCAACCACCACTTCTTTGGATTGGGATCGTCCGCAATATCGCCAAGGATCAAGTTGGTGATATCGTCGACTACGATCTTTTCGGAACTCGTAAAGCCTCGATTTAACCGTTCAAAGTGAGTATTTTTACTCACCAAGTCTTGTCTAATTCCTAGCACACTTATGTTCTCATATCTTGTATATTTACATCTTCAAAATCATGTTTTTAGACCATCAAACACAACCATCATAAATTCTGTTTGTACTCTGTTTCCCCCAGGATTAGTCGACTTGACCTAGGAATTAGTCGACTAACCCATCTATTTTTGAAACGTAACCTTTTTCTGGAACACAGTTTTAGTCGACTAGACTAAATTACCAGTCGACTAGAGACCCTTAGTCGACTACCTCCTTGACCCTAGTCGACTAACTTTCCTTGAAGCAATAAACCCCAAACTCTCGGCTCCAGTCGACTTAGCCTAGATATTAGTCGACTTGAGACCCCTAGTCGACTACCATTTCCACCCTAGTCGACTAACTTTTCCCTGAAATAAATCCCAACTCTCTGTATCACAGTTTTAGTCGACTTAGCCCCACTATTAGTCGACTTAAGTATCTGTTAGTCGACTACACATTTCACCCTAGTCGACCAACTTTTCCTGAAACAGAATTCCAACTCTCTGGAACCCAGTTTTAGTCGACTAATCCAGACTGTTAGTCGACTTAAGACCCCTATTAGTCGACTAATCATCCCACCTAGTCGACTAATTCTGACTGTTTGTCTTAGTTGATTTCTTTTCTGAATTTGGATCTTATCATTGGTTCATGTGCTATGTATTATTGCTACTTGTGCTTCATGACTGATACCTCATGACATGTTACTTGATGGATCTTACTTCATATTACACCATGACTTGTTATTATATATTTCCACTTCATGACTTGTTAAATAGTGAATATCATCTCTTATCATGCTATCTCTTAAACCAAGCATGATGCATTCAACTTTTGTATAAAATGGACCAACTTATACATGGGTCGGGGGAAACATGCGGATATCGATATGTGTTCGTGTTTACAGTGATATTAGGTATATTGTACAATTATATTCCGGTCTGACCTGAGGGCCTCCAGGGGACCGAGGGGAGTGCTTGCTCCCTCCTTACTGGTACCATCATGATAAAGGGCATACATAAGTCCCTCCTGATAGGCCTTGCGGCTGGTTCCGTCATCAAGCAACGGAACACCCTGGACCGTGGTCCCGGGCATGCACGGGACCCACTGTAAACATAGTTCGTCGATACAACCGCTGGTTTCCAATAACAACCTTGCTTTACTAGGATATGGATCTATGTGCCCTGGGACGCTGGGTCACATAGCTAGATATCACAGTAAGACAAGTAATAATAAGAATAGACTTTAATCTGTGTATCCATTTCATTTCATCTTTATCTTGTCACGCTTTCATTACTGGTTGATTGATATTCTTTATTACTGTTCCATCTTCCTTATTCATGTCTCTTAGCCATTTGGCTATAGCCTGTTCATTGTTGGGAGGTCCTGACTCCCTTGGATTTGTATGTTCAGGTTCTGACGCTTGGACCGAAGTGGAACCGTCCACAGAGGATCAAGCCTATCTTAGCGAGCAGGCTGATTAGTTCCTGTTCTTCGTGCCTGTCCTCTCTTTTGACTCACGGGATCTTCCTCCACCTTGTGAGCATTTTGTTGTACATGTTGTAGACTTTACTTTTTGGACTTGGTTGTGAGAACAATACACTTGTATAGTGTAATGGTTATCATATCCTGTATAACTTTGTATTTATACTTTTTGAGTTGGCATATGAATATACCACGCTTTGTCGTATACTCTGATCTTTGTTGTACTTTTATGCTTAGCGTATATACGTGGGGGCACCTTTTGACCTACGTATATACGTCGCAGTGACGTCTCCGTATCCGTAGGATCGGGGCGTTACAGGTTGGTATCAGAGCCTAGGCTCTCACACCTACAGTACAATCAAGCAGTAAATTTCATAATTTGCTATTGCCAACTACAATGTACAAAGTTATCGAGTCCTTCTTGATTCCTTCTTGATTCCTTCCCTTGTATCCTAAACTCCTTCCATTTGTTTCCAAATTCCAGTTATCTTTTCCCAACTCGGTATGGAGAGAAGGACGGGTCGTAACCACTCTGGGCAAGCATCGAATGGACCCACTGGAGAGAATACCGATATTCTGAGGGTCATTCAGACAATGATGGAGAACCAGCAGCAACAGACGGAACTTCTCCGGCAAGAGTTGACAGCTCCAAAGGAACAGAGGCCGGGGAATATATCGGACTTCAGGAGGCTACAACCAGCCATATTCACGGGTGAAGAGAACCCCTGGATGCTGAACAATGGCTGACAGACACCACTGATTTACTGAATGCAGCCCGAGTACCAAAGGAGAACCAAGTGGAGGTCGCCAAGATTCAGCTGAAAGACATAGCTAGGACTTGGTGGCTAGCTGAGGAGGCCAGATTGGAGAAGCCTGTCACCTGGGACACATTCTCCAAGAGTTTCTACAGTAGATTCTTCCCTGCCACTGCTCAGAAAGACATGGAGGAGCAGTTCATCAGACTGCAGCAATGGAACAAGTCCGTGGATGAGTATGCCGCGGAGTTTCTCAGACTTAGCCGCTTTGCTCCGTATATGGTGACGGATGAGGAGAAGCGGGCAAGCAGATTCCAGCAGGGATTACAGATGGATATACAGGTTTTCTTAATGCCCCAGCAACTGAAGACCTATTCAGAAGTTCTCACCATAGCTCGAGAGGTAGAGCGTGGGCTTGAGAAGAAGAAAGTGAACTTGATGAGGAACCAGGCCATGAAGAGGCCATTTGCACCAATGGGAAGAGGAGGCCCTTACAGAACAGCAAAGGTTCAGGCAATGAGGCAACCATTCAGACCAGCTCCTTACCAGATGACTCAACCAGGTCCTATCTGCAACTTTTGCCAGAAACCGGGTCATTCTCAGCAGAATTGCCGTAGGGCAAATGGATTATATTTGGTGTGTGGATCACGAGACCATGCCATAGAGGCCTGTCCACACAGGAGAATGGGGTTTGCCAACCAAGCTTTGCCGGCACCTCAAGGACCGAATGAACAGAGGGTACTTCCAGGGCCACTTGGGCAGAGGAACCAGGGACCAGTGATGAGGAGAGCTCTTCCCCCTCCTCCACAGCAAGCTTTTCGCCCAGTCCAGAGAGGAGCTAGGACGGCAGTAGGGCGTGGAAGGGGTCAAGCTTTCAATTTGACTGAAGAAAAGGCTGAGACTTCTGAGGGAGTGATAACAGGTAACATCAGAGTTTACTCAAAACCTGTTTTAGCTCTCTTCGATTCGGGTGCATCCCACTGTTATATCTCAGATCATTTTGTGGCATTGTATTCTATACCTGTTAGATCTTTAGACCACAAATGGGAGATAAGTACAGGGAATGGGGTAGTCATATCTACTAGAGTTTGTACTGATTGTCCAGTAGAACTTTGTGATAAGACCTTGGCCATAGATATGCTCGTACTAGACACCAAAGGGTACGACGTAATCTTAGGCATGACCTGGCTCAGTCAGTACTATGCAGTGATTGACTGTAGGGAGAGGAAGATTAATTTCAGGATCCCTCTTCAGCCGGAATTCCAATTTAGTGGAGAGGTGAAGTCTACCAAGGGAAAGACTCGGATGACTACTTCGGAGGTTCAGAAGGGAGTACCGGTGTGGGATGAATTCCCAGGAGTGTTTGCTGAAATCTCAGGACTTCCGCCTGAAAGGATGATTGAGTTCTCTATTGAGACTATTCCAGGAGCAGCTCCTATATCCAAGGCTCCGTACAGGATGGCACCCACAGAGTTAGAGATTCTGAAGAAGCAACTGCAGGAATACTCAGACAAGGGATTGATTCGACCAAGTACTTCACCATGGGGAGCTCCAGTACTATTGGCGAATAAGAAGGATGGTGGTAAAAGGCTTTGTATTGATTATAGAGAATTGAACAAAGTTACCATCAAGAACAAGTATCCCTTACCAAGGATTGATGATCTGTTTGATCAGCTTCATGGAGCCCGTGTATTCTCTAAATTAGATTTACAGTCGGGTTACCATCAGCTGAGGGTGAAGAAAGAGGATCTTCCGAAGACTGCATTCAGGACCCGTTATGGCCACTATGAGTTTCTAGTTATGCCTTTCGGAGTCACCAATGCCCCTGCATTTTTCATGGATTTGATGAATCGAGTGTTCTCGCCCTATCTGGATCAGTTCGTTGTTGTTTTCATAGATGACATCTTGATCTATTCAAAGAACTACAGGGAGCATGCAGAACACTTGAGGATTGTATTGCAGACTCTCCAGCGGGAGCAGCTTCATGCTAAGAGAAGCAAGTGTGACTTCTGGTTGGACAGTATAGCCTTCCTTGGACACATGGTTTCAGCAGAAGGAATTTCAGTTGACCCCAGCAAAGTCCAGGCAGTGAAGGATTGGCCAATTCCGAGGACGGTGACTGAGATTAAGAGTTTTCTTGGACTAGCCGGATATTACAGACGCTTTGTCCAAGATTTCTCTAGGATTGCAGCCCGTTGACCAGGCTCACTCGGAAAGGAGAAAGGTACACATGGACAGAAGAATGTACTTTGGCATTTGAGCAACTGAAGCAGAGACTCATTTCAGCTCCAATCTTGAAGACTCCCTCAGGAAGAGGAGGGATGGTCATCTTCAGTGATGCATCAGGAAAAGGCCTGGGATGTGTATTAATGCAACATGATCATGTTATAGCATATGCATCAAGGAAACTGAAGACTCATGAGCGGAATTACCCAACTCATGACTTGGAGCTAGCAGCTGTGATATTTGCCTTGAAGATCTGGAGGCACTATCTTCTGGGAGATAAAGTGTTGATATACACGGATCACAAGAGCCTCAAGTACATCTTCTCACAGAAAGAGTTGAACATGAGGCAAAGACGGTGGCTGGAGCTTATGGCGGACTATGATATTGACTTGCAATATCATCCGGGCAAGGTCAATACAGTTCCAGATGCACTGAGCAGGATGCCAGAGAACAGAATGCTAGTCCAAATCACTCAACAGAAGGAGTTGATTCAAGACTTCATCAGATTGGACTTGATGTTAGTTCGAGGAACTGAGAAGGCAGGACAGTTCATGGCTTTGCAGATTCAGTCAGCATTGATAGATGAGATCAAAGAAGCTCAAAAGGAAGACCCCAGATTACAGATATTCCGAGCTCAGGTAGAGGCTGGATTGAGGACTGATATCTGTATTCATCCAGATGGTGCATTATATTTTGGTAGCAGACTTTGTGTTCCCCAAGGAGAAGTTAGACAGAAGATCCTAGCAGAAGCTCACAGTTCAGCCTATTCCATACACCCAGGGGGAACCAAGATGTATCAGGACATCAAGAAGCAGTTTTGGTGGAATGCTATGAAAAGGGAGATAGCCCAATATGTAGCCAAGTGTTTAGTCTGCCAGCAGATAAAGATTGAACATCAGAGGACAGCTGAACTTCTACAACCTTTACCTATACCCGAATGGAAGTGGGAGCACATCACCATGGACTTTATCACGGCATTACCTCGCAGTCCTAAGGGTAACAATGCTGTGTGGGTAATCATTGATCGCCTCACCAAATCAGCTCACTTCATACCATTCCGGGTAGGTCAGACAACAGAGGTTTTAGCAGACAAGTACATGAAGGAGATAGTTCGTCTGCATGGAGTTCCAGTTAGTATTGTATCAGATAGAGACACCAGATTCAGATCTCATTTCTGGGAAAGTCTCCAAGAAAGTCTGGGAACTCGTCTGAAATTCAGTACTTCATATCATCCTCAGACAGACGGACAATCTGAAAGGACTATCCAGATTCTTGAAGACATGTTGAGGGCCTGCATGATTGAGTTCAAGGGATCATGGGAAGACCATCTTCATTTGGCTGAATTTTCTTATAATAACAGCTATCAGGCAAGTATCAAGATGGCACCTTTTGAGGCATTGTATGGGAGGAAGTGTAGGTCACCGATTTGTTGGGATGAAGTCGGTGAGAGGAGACTTTTGGGGCCAGAGATCCTGATTCAGACAACAGAGAAAGTCAGAATCATCAGAGATCACCTCAGGGCAGCACAGAGCCGTCAGAAGAGTTGGGCTGACACTCAGAGAAGGCCATTGGAATTCCAGATCGGAGATCATGTGTTTTTGAAGATATCACCTACCAGAGGAGTTATCCGATTCGGTACTCGTGGAAAGCTTAGTCCGAGATATATCGGCCCATTCGAGATTTTGGACCGAGTGGGAGATGTGTCTTACAGATTGGCATTATCGCCATCTTTGGACGGAGTGCACAATGTTTTCCACGTATCTCAGTTGAGGAAGTATGTCAAGGATGATAGTCTATTCTAGATCACTCCGAGCTGGAACTACAACCGGATTTATCTTATCAAGAGCAGCCGATGGCCATTTTGGATAAGAGTGTGAAGACACTAAAGAATAAAGCAATACCACTAGTGTTGGTGTCTTGGAACAGGCATGCGCCAGGAGAGGCCACGTGGGAACGAGAGGACGTTATCCGTGAGCGTTATCCTCATCTCTTCACAACCTGATTGGTAAGATTCTTTCTTTCTATCCTTCCTTTCCTATTACCTTTCACTTTCTTAAATTTCGAGGACGAAATTTTTTGTAAGGTGGATGGATTGTAATACCCCGTTTCGGAATACGTACTTAGTTGCGTATTCAGCTTTTCGATCGTATTTTTCGATTTACTTCCCGTATTTGACCGATTTCAGTTTCAAATATCATTTTCTAATATATTAGATTTTGTATGAATTTCTGGAATTTTCTTGAATTAAAATGAATTTCTTCAAAACCGGTGTCGACCAGTATCGCTGATCGATTCCCGAATTTTTATCTTACAATCAGTTAGGAATTTCTAGAAAGTCCTTTAGACTTTATTTCTTAGAATTACTTTTCTTACCTAAATACTTTTTCTGAGAATTTTATGAATTTATGAAAATTCCATCGGAGTCGGTAGTTAACTGATTCCGGGATTTTTAGTTTTAAAATTTTAAAGTATTTCTTAAAACGGATTTCACTATGATACTTAATATATTATTCTTGATTTTTGGTAAACTTTACGAGTCGTTCCGAGATACTTGAATTTCGGACGATTTCGGTATTTTCCGAAATGTTTTCCACATTCTCGATTTAAACCCGGGAATCAGTGTTTTCAATATTTTCATTTTTCAAGTTAGAGAAATATCTTCTCTTTTTCATTTCTTTTCTTTTTCCCTTTTTCTTTTATTTCTCTTCCTTCCTCTCCAAGCCAAAGGAATTTCCAATTTTCAAAATTCTAATTCTTTTCCAAATTTCCAACAAAACCCACACTCTTCCATCAACTTCTACCATTAATGCCCTTCTTTCTCTCTCTCTTCTTTGGCCGGCCATGATTGGCCAAGGGAGACAACTCATCTCCCCTATTTGCACAAAACCCCCTCTCAATTACCTTATTTTCACACTCCTTTACAAATCTAAATCCTATATAAACTTTCCTTTACATTTTTATTTCTCTTTTCTTCACTTTAACAAGAAATTAACCTTCACATTTCCTCCTCCATCTCAAACTCAACCACCTACTTCCAAAACAACACCTAGGTTTTCATCTCCATCCCAAGCACCACCACTTCTTTGGATTGGGATCGTCCGCAATATCGCCAAGGATCAAGTTGGTGATATCGTCGACTACGATCTTTTCGGAACTCGTAAAGCCTCGATTTAACCGTTCAAAGTGAGTATTTTTACTCACCAAGACTTGTCTAATTCCTAGCACACTTATGTTCTCATATCTTGTATATTTACATCTTCAAAATCATGTTTTTAGACCATCAAACACAACCATCATAAATTCTGTTTGTACTCTGTTTCCCCCAGGATTAGTCGACTTGACCTAGGAATTAGTCGACTAACCCATCTATTTTTGAAACGTAACCTTTTTCTGGAACACAGTTTTAGTCGACTAGACTAAATTACCAGTCGACTAGAGACCCTTAGTCGACTACCTCCTTGACCCTAGTCGACTAACTTTCCTTGAAGCAATAAACCCCAACTCTCGGCTCCAGTCGACTTAGCCTAGATATTAGTCGACTTGAGACCCTTAGTCGACTACCATTTCCACCCTAGTCGACTAACTTTTTCCTGAAATAAATCCCAACTCTCTGTATCACAGTTTTAGTCGACTAATCCAGACTGTTAGTCGACTTAAGTATCTGTTAGTCGACTACACATTTCACCCTAGTCGACCAACTTTTCCTGAAACAGAATTCCAACTCTCTGGAACCCAGTTTTTAGTCGACTAATCCAGACTGTTAGTCGACTTAAGACCCCTATTAGTCGACTAATCATCCCACCTAGTCGACTAATTCTGACTGTTTGTCTTAGTTGATTTCTTTTCTGAATTTGGATCTTATCATTGGTTCATGTGCTAAGTATTATTGCTACTTGTGCTTCATGACTGATACCTCATGACATGTTACTTGATGGATCTTACTTCATATTACACCATGACTTGTTATTATATATTTCCACTTCATGACTTGTTAAATAGTGAATATCATCTCTTATCATGCTATCTCTTAAACCAAGCATGATGCATTCAACTTTGTATAAAATGGACCAACTTATACATGGGTCGGGGGAAACATGCGGATATCGATATGTGTTCGTGTTTACAGTGGTATTAGGTATATTGTACAATTATATTCCGGTCTGACCTGAGGGCCTCCAGGGGACCGAGGGGAGTGCTTGCTCCCTCCTTACTGGTACCATCATGATAAGGGCATACATAAGTCCCTCCTGATAGGCCTTGCGGCTGGTTCCGTCATCAAGCAACGGAACACCCTGGACCGTGGTCCCGGGCATGCACGGGACCCACTGTAAACATAGTTCGTCGATACAACCGCTGGTTTCCAATAACAACCTTGCTTTACTAGGATATGGATCTATGTGCCCTGGGACGCTGGGTCACATAGCTAGATATCACAGTAAGACAAGTAATAATAAGAATAGACTTTAATCTGTGTATCCATTTCATTTCATCTTTATCTTGTCACGCTTTCATTTCTGGTTGATTGATATTCTTTATTACTGTTCCATCTTCCTTATTCATGTCTCTTAGCCATTTGGCTATAGCCTGTTCATTGTTGGGAGGTCCTGACTCCCTTGGATTTGTATGTTCAGGTTCTGACGCTTGGACCGAAGTGGAACCGTCCACAGAGGATCAAGCCTATCTTAGCGAGCAGGCTGATTAGTTCCTGTTCTTCGTGCCTGTCCTCTCTTTTGACTCACGGGATCTTCCTCCACCTTGTGAGCATTTTGTTGTACATGTAGTAGACTTTACTTTTGGACTTGGTTGTGAGAACAATACACTTGTATAGTGTAATGGTTATCATATCCTGTATAACTTTGTATTTATACTTTTTGAGTTGGCATATGAATATACCACGCTTTGTCGTATACTCTGATCTTTGTTGTACTTTTATGCTTAGCGTATATACGTGGGGGCACCTTTTGACCTACGTATATACGTCG